>PVJX010039647.1:0-15636 GCA_004027295.1 Dolichotis patagonum
TTCCAGGGTGTTTTATTCTGGAAGTTGAGCTGTCTGTCTCGGGAGTAACCCTATCCTGCTACCTACCAGTCCCCCATCTTTGGAAATGCTCTCAGTGAGTTTTTGTTTGAGTACAGGAATGCTATTGATTTTTGAGCTTTAACTTTGTAGGCAGCTACACTGCTGAATTTGTTCATTATCTCTAGTAGTCTTTTAATGGAGTTTTTGTGGTCTTCTATGTAGAGTATCATGTCATCTGCAAATAATGATAATTTAAATTCTTCCTTTCCTATCTTTATTCCTTTTATTTCTCTCTGCTGTGTGATTACTCTGGCTAGTATTTCCAGCACTATATTGAATGGCAGTGGTGATATTGGACATCCATGCTTGTTCCTGAATTTAAAGTGAATGCTTTCAGATTTTGTCAGTTCAGTATAATGTTGGCTGTTGGTTTTTCAGAGAAGGCATTCATGAGACTGAGATAGAAACCATGTATTCCAAGTTTCTGAAAGGTTTTTATCATGAACATTTGTTGGATTTTATCAAAAGCTTTTTTTGCATCCATTGAGATGACCACATTGTTTTTCTTTTTGGCTCTGTTGATGTGGTGTATTGCATTTATTCATTTGCGTACATTAAACCATTCATGCATTCCTGTAATGGATCCCACTTGGTCATGATGCATAATCTTGATGATTTGCTGCATTCTATTTGCCAGTATTTTATTGATAATCTTTGCATCAATATTCATTAGTGAGATAGAACTATAGATCTCCTTTTGGGGGGGTCTTTCTTTCATTTTTGTGTCAGAGTAATACTTCTAGAAATGATTTAGGGAGGATTACTTCCTTTTCAATTTAACCAAAATATATGCAGTATTGGCATCAGATATTCTCTAAATTTCTTGCAGAATTCAGCCATGAATCCTTCAGGACCTGGGTTTTTTTGTTGACTAGTTTTTAATTAAGTTTTCTATATTGGGTTATTTGAAAGAGCTGTTTCTTCTTGGCTGAGCTTTGGCAGTTCATAGAGGAAATCTGTCCATTTCCTCTATGTGAGAAGAGATTTTCAAAGTAGGTATTTGTGATGTTTTGAATTTCCATGGGATCTGTAGTAATTTCCTGTTTTCAGTCCATATTGCATGAATTTGGGTTTTTTCTTTCTTTTTCTTTATGAGGTTAGTTAGAGGTTTGTCAGTTTTGTTTATTCTCTCAAAAAAACTGTCTTTTTGATTCATTAATTTTTTTGTATTTTTTAGTTTCAATTGCATTAATTTGTGCTCTAATAATTATAATTTATTCTCTTCTATGAGGTTTTCATTTAACTTGTTATTCTTTTTCTAGAAGCTTGTGATGAAACATTAGTTTGTTTATTTGTACTCATTCTGTTTTCCTGAAATGACAATTTATTGCTATATATTTCCCTTTTAAGACTGCTTTCATTGCATCCCACAGATTACAGTGTGTTCTTTCTGCATTTTCATTGAATTGTAGGTATTGCATCATTTCTTCTTTAATTTTATCTGTAGACCAATTGTTTTTCAGAAGGTTGTTTTTCAAATTCCTTGTATTTATGCAGGCTTTGCAATTTTGCCATTAATTTCCAATTGCAATATGCTATGGTCAGATAGTATGCATGTGAAATTTTCAATAACTTTGCATTTACTTTAGAATGATTTATGGGATAATATCTGGTCTAATTTGGAGACTGTCTGCAGCTGATGTGGTTGGATAGAACACTCTGTAAACATCTACTAAATCCAATTGCTCACAGGTATGATTTAGTTCTATTACTTCTTTGCTGCCTTTTTTTCTGGTTGATTTATTTCTTTGTAGCCATGGCTGTTAAGGTCCCCTGTTATAATTGTGTTGTTGTGTGTTTGGTTTTTCATGTCCTTTAGTATCTGTCTTATATAGTTGAGTGCTTCTGTGTTTGGGGTTACTACAATCTTCAGTATTTATTGAGAATTGTTATGGACATAAATTATAATCTGTTTTTATAGTAGTGCTGTTAGCTGAAAAACAATTATTTATCCTGCTCTTTGGATCAAAAAGTTTTTACATATCTGTTAATCTACTTCAATGATATATACTCTGATAATTCTTGAATTTGACTTTTGATGTAGTTCATGTATTTTCAGAAAGGGATATGGCAGTTTCCCATTACGATTACATTTATGGGTATTTGTCCTTTTATGTTAAGTACTATTTGAATATATAAATTGAGTTTCAGGGTTTTTTTTTGTACCAGGGATCAAACTCATGATCTTGTATTTGCATGGCAGGCACTTATGCCACTGAGCTAAATCCAAAACCTGAGTACCAGTTCTTGGAATATAATTTTTCATTTTTTATTGTCAGTTGTTGTATAATTTTGTGGGCAAGGTATATCTCTTGCAACATAGAGATAGACTTGCTTTTAGATTTAATTGTAGGTAAAGTCAGGGAACAGGCAAGGAAAGTTAAAGGGTCTGAGTGAAGTTTTGGGCAAATAGTTAAACATCAGACAGAGAGGGAGAGAAAAAGAGAGAGAGAGAAATCCAGAAAACACAGCTAAGAAAAATGAAACAGAGAAAGGATGAGGCCACCAGACCTGATTCACTGCAGCTGCCAAGGTCCATATTGCCTCTTCCCTCCACTTTCAATTAAGCACAAAAAGATAAAAGTGGGGAAGGGATGGAGATTACATTAAAAAAAAAGCAAAACAAAACCACCACTTAATATATAAAATATACAGTAACACCTAGACATTCACAAACCACTGTGTCAGCACATACACATTGTGCTATCATCCTACCATGTTAATACAGTACAATGTACATGTATCTCGTCCTTCTAACCCTGCCCTGAATGTGAAGCTACTGCAGATCTCCCAGGAGAATTACAGTACAGCACAAGGAAGCCACAACAGTGCTCACCCAAGAATGTGTGCACGGAGTGGGAGGGGTGGTGGCCAAATCAGGAGTCAACTGGAACAGCCAATGCAGGGGTAACAGTTCTCAAAGATGGAGCCCCTTTCTTACCATCTGATAAAGGAGTCAAACAACAAAGATTCCAAAGTGCCAATTCTGTACTTCCTGCCTCACTCCAAGGTAGCTGTCTGTCTCCTTCTTGATCTTCCTTTTCCAATAATGTAAGTTTGTTTCTCCTTCTAAAACTTGTATCACTAATTATTTCACAGGTATAAAGTGTTATATACCCTAGCTGTGATCTACCATCATCAGACATGAAAATCAGGCTCCTAAAGCAGTAGGTGCTTCCCTATGGATGCTGGGGGTTGTAGTCCTCTCTCTGCCTGACTGGTGGCTCCGGTATCTGCCCACCCTTTAAGGCAAGGGAGTCTTGTCCCCCTTGATCATGGTGGCTGGGGCCTGTGGGAAGCACACTGAAAAGGAAGTGGAGCCTTGCTGTGCGAATGGACTCTAGGGACTCCATTCGCTCAGCTTGGCTTCTGAGCAGTGTGGCATTGTATTCCCTGGAGACTGCATCCTATTTGGGTTACAAACATAACTGGGGAAGAAAACTCACAATTTGAATGGTTTATGGTTTGAAGAGAACCCACTTTCACTGCATACAACATCCTCTAGGCCTACTACCAGGCTTCTATCTCAGAGGGCTCTCAAAGATAAGGAATACAGTTTGGCCCTTAGGGATGAGTACTACACTCCCAAGGACTTTCTCTCTGTCTAGTTCTCACAATAAATAAGTAAGGAAAATGTATGAAAGTGGATTTTTAAGGAAGTAGGATATTGGTGCAAGAATGTTAACCTAGATCATGTTGACTCTTTATAAGGACACACTAAGCAAGTATTTTGGATGTGATGTAAAGATTTTTATTTTCTTCTCATTATTGGGGATAGAACTGAGGACCTTGTACTTAACAGGTAGGCACTTTGCTGTTGAGCTATATCCTTGGCTTATGCAACAGTTTAAGGACTTAAAATGTGACTAGTTTATTTGGATGGTGGACTGAAATATGGGTCAGGAGATGCTCACTCTTTTTTAAAATTTTATGTAAAGAAAAAAAACAAAAAGAGTAGAAATATTACATAATTTCAAAAAAACAGTAAGAAATCACTAGTTGATAAATTACATATTGTCCTCTTAGGAATAGTTGTTCAAGTTACAAAAGGAAAGCATATAAAGTAGACTTAGAAACAGCAAGACTGCAGACAGTTCTGTTCAAATATCCAACAAAAACTTGCTGATATGGTTATCAATCCTACATACTTAAACACACATGAAGATATATCTTTTAGTGCAATTTTGTTTCCTCTTTTGTTTAAAATAGCAATTATGCATTTTGTACTTTATTACTCCTATATTTCTTATTACTATTTTATACTACAGATAAAATGTGATATTTATAAATATGATTCTTATTTATTTCACTAATGAAGATAACCTCAAGTTTTTTCCATTTGCCTATAAAGGCCTCAAGATCATCCTTTTTTATAGCTGAGTAATATTCTATTGTTAAAAAAAAACCAACTTTTTTTTATCTGCTTTGCGAATGATGGGCATCTTGGTTGTTTCAAAGATTTAGTTATTACAAATTGTGCTGCCATGAACTTGGGTGCACATGTATCACTGTGATATGACCTTTTCAGGTTTTCTGGGAAAATACTCAGTAGAGGATGAGCTGGATTAAATGGAACTTCCAATCCTTGTCTTCTGAGAATTCTCCTTACTGATTGCCATAGTGGTTGCACCAATCTACATTCCCACCAACAGGGAGCAGTGTTCCTTTTTCCCCACAGCCTCACCAACATTTGTCATCATTTGATTTCTTGAAGGCAGTTATTCTTTCTGGAGTGAAGTGAAATCTCAATGCTGTTTTAATTTGCATTTTTCAAATGACCAGTAATGGTTAACATTTCTTCATGTATTTATTTGCCACTTGTATATCTTCATGTGAGAACTGTGTGTTCATCTCAGATGCCCATTTTTAAAATTTTTTTATTTTAAAGAATAAAACAAAAGAAGGCAGTACAGGGTAGATCAGAACAGGACAACGTAGGCAACAAAGTACTTTATATTAAGACAACCGGACATCAACAGTAGCTATCACCATATCACTTACTCATCCTTGAGCATAGTTTCAAATACAACAATATCAAACATAACAAAATAGTATAAAGCCATGCATAGAGTGAAAGAATTACAGGGCTTTCTGAACCAAATAACAGAAAATGATCAATAGATACTAAAATATCTCATGTTTTGATAGAAAACATTTGTTTGAACTATCACACATATTCAAATCCCACACAATGTGATAGAGAGAACCAATGGTAGTAGAAGAACAGAAGCATGGTAGGACTTCTAAGAAGGATAATATTAAATCAGAAATAGCTATCATATTGTTTTTTCTTCAAAACAGCTGTTCATATCATCATGCGTGATATAGTCAAACAAAACAGAATAAAACCATTCCAACTGATGATTGAAAATATTGAAAGGCTTCAAAGCTATGAGATGGGGACCCTTGCTTACCATAAAGCCTTATATACTCTTATCAACAATACTAGGGAGAATATATGATATTTACCCTTGTGAGTTTGATTTATTTCACTTAAGAGAATGGTCTCAAGTCGTGTCAATTTTTTAAATAAATATCTCAATGTGATCATTCTTTATAGCTGAGGAGTACTCCATTGTATAAAAATGCCACAACTTTTTTATCCATTCCTCAGCTGATGGGCACTTAGGTTGTTTCCAGGATCTGGCTATTACAAATTGTGCTGCTATAAACATGGGTGCACATATATCACTGTGGTATGATGTTTTCAGTACTTCTGGGAACATACCCAGAAGTGGGATAACTGGGTCAAATGGGACTTCAAAGCACAACCTTTTGAGGAATTGCCAGACTGACCTCCACAGTGGTTGTACCAGTCTACACTCCCACCAACAGTGTAGAAGAGTTCCTTTTTCTCCATAGCCTCTCCAACACTTGTTGTTGGAAGTCTTTTCTATCCTGGCCATTCTTTCTCGAGTGAGATGGAATCTTAGTGTGGTTTTAATTTGCATTTCTCTCATGACTAATGATGATGAACATTTCTTCATGTATTTGCCATTCGTATTTCTTCATCTGAGAACCGTGTCTTCATTTCAGATGCCCAATTTTGGATTGGGTCTTTGAATTTCGAGGGTCTGATTTTTTTTAATTCTTTATAAGTTCTAGACAGAAGTCCTTTGTCTGAGGAACTTTCCAAGAAGATTTTTTCCAAAATTGTGGGTTTTCTTTTCACTCTGCTGGAAATCAACTTTGACATGCAGAAACTCTTTGATAAGATGTGGTCCCAGTTATTGATTCTGGGAAGTATTTCTCATGTAGTTTGGTTCTTGTTCATGAATTCTCTTCCTACCCCTATATCTTGAGATTTTTACCTACTTTGTCTTCCAGCAGTTTTAGTGTTTCTGTTTTAATATTTAGATCTTTGATCCATTTAGATTTTAGTTTAGTGTATGGTGATAGACATGGGACTAGTTTTAGTCTTCTGCATATGGACAGCCAATATTTCCAGCACCATTTGTTAAAGAGACTGTCATTCTTACAGTGAGCATGTTTGGCCCCTTTATCAAAGATAAGGTGGTTGAGTGAGTTTGTGGTTGTGGTTGTATCTTTCAGTGTATTCCACTGATCTTCAAATCTGTTCCTATTCCAGCTTTGTAGTATACTTTCAAGCCAGGGATTCTGATGCCTCCTGCCTTGCCTTTGTTGGATAGAATTGCCTTTGCTATTCTAGGTCTCTTCTGGTTCCAGATTAATTTTAGGAGTGATTTCTCTAGATCTGTGAGGTATTTTAGTGGTATTTTTATTGGGATTGCATTGAATCTGTATAGTAATTTTGGGAGAATGTCCATTTTCACAATGTTTGTTCTTCCTATCCGTGAACAGGGCATGTCTTTCGATTTTCTGAGGTCCTCTTCGATTTCCTTATTCAGGGAATTATAATTTTCCCTGTATAGCTCTTTTACTTCTTTCATGAGATTAATTCCTCAGTATTTCATTTTTTTGGATGCTAGTGTAAAGGGTATAGTTCCTCTTATTTCTCTCACAGTACTTTTGTTGCTAGTGTATAGAAATGCTATTTATTTTCGAGTATTGACTTTGTATCTGGCTACCTTGCTGAATGTATTTATTATAAATAGGAGTCTTTCAATAGAGTTTTTGGGGTCTTCTATGTAAAGTATCATGTCATCTGCAAATAATGATAACGTAACTTCCTCTTTTCCTATCTTTATTCCATTTATTTCTCTTTCCTGTCTTATTGCTCTGGCTAGTATTTCCAGTACTATGTTGAATAGCAGTGGTGATAATGGACATCCCTGTATTGTGCCTGATTTTAAGGTAAAGGCTTTCAGTTTTTGACCATTTAATATGATGTTGGCTGTTGGCTTGTCATAGATGGCCTTTACCATATTGAGATAAAGACCTTCTATTCCAATTCTCTGTAAGGTTCTTATCATGAATGAGTGTTGGACATTATCAAAAGCTTCTCTGCATCTATAGAGAAAATCATGTGGTTCTTCCTTTTGGCTCTATTGATATAATGGATTACATTTAAGTTTTGCGTTTGTTGAACCATGCCTGCATTCCTGGGATGAATCCTACTTGGTCATGGTGTATAATCTTCTTGATGATTTGCTGCATCCTGTTTGCCAATATTTTATTGAGAATTTTTGCATCTATGTTCTTCACAGAGATTGGCCTATAGTTCTCTTTTTTAGTTGAGTCTTTCTCTGGTTTTGGTACTAGAGTGATATTTGATTCCAGGAGTTTTTTAGGCAGAATTGATTCTCTTTCAATTTCATTGAAGAGTTTCAGGAGTGTTGGAGTTAAGTCTTCTTTATATTTCTTGTAGAATTCTGCAGTGAATCCATCTGGGCCTGGACTCTTCCTTGTAGGCAAGGACTTAATTACATTTTCAATTTCAGTAATAGAAATTGGCTTATTAAGCAGTTTTACATCTTCCTGATCCAGGTTTGGTAGTTCACATGTATCTAGGAATTGGTCTATATCTTCAGTGTTTTCGAACCTATGAGAGTAGAAGTTTTCAAAATAGGTGTTGATGATCTTCTGTATTTCCACTGATTCTGTAGTAATTTCACCTTTTTAATTTCTTATTGCATGAATTTGAGTTTTTTTTTCCTTTTTTTAATAAGGTTGGCCAAGGGCTTATTGATTTTATTTATTCTTTCAAAGAACCACCTCTTTGATTCATTGATCCTTTGTACTGTTTTCTTAGTCTCTATTGCATTAATTTCTGCTCTAATTCTTATAATTTCCTCCCTTCTTTTGGCTTTGGACTTGGCTTGCTCTTCTTTTTCTAGATGTTTGAGTAGTAGCATCAGGTTGTTTATTTGTGTTCGTTCTGTCTTCCTGATGTGGGAACTCAATGCAATAAATTTTCCTCTGAGGACTGCTTTCATTGCATCCCACAAAATCCGGTAAGTTGTGTCTGTATTTTCATTCACTTGTAGATATTATTTAATTTCTTCTTTAATTTCCTCTGTGACCCACTGATTGCTCAGGAGTGTATTATTCAGTTTCCATGTGTTTGTAGGTTCTTTGCAATTTCTTTTATCATTAATTTCTAGTTTCACAGTACTATGATCCAATAACATGCATGGAAAAATTTCAGTTCTTTGCATTTACTTAAATATGTTCTGTGGGCTAGTATATGGTCTATTTTAGAGAATGTCCCATGTACTGCTGAGAAGAAGGTATATTCTGATGTTGTTGGATGGAACCCACTGTATACGTCTATCAAGTCCATTTGTTCACAGGTGTGATTCAGTTCTGTTATGTCTTTGCTGACTTTCTGTCTAGTTGATCTGTCCCTTTGGGTCAATGGTGTGTTAAAGTCTCCTGTTATAATGGTATTATTGCTTATTTGATTTTTCATTTCTGTTAGTATTTGCTTTATATAGCTGGGTGCTCTGGAATTTGGTGCATATATATTTAAGATTGTTATCTCTTCCTCTTGAAGTTTTCCCCTAACTAGTATGTAGTGACCTTCTTTATCTCTTTGGATCACTCTTGGTTTAAAATTCACATTGTCTGCAAACATGATTGCTACTCCTGATTTTTTTTGTTTTGCTTTCCTGTTGCATGAAGTATTGTTTTCCATCCTTTGGCTTTCAGTCTATGAGCGTCCTTTTGGGTTAGATGGGTTTATTGTAGGCAGCATATGTTTGTATGTTGTTTCTTGATCCATTCTGCCAGTGTATTTCTTTTGATTGGTGAGTTGAGGCCATTTACATTAATGGATGTAACTGTTATATATTGGTTTATTGTTGACATGTTATCTTTCTGCTGTTGTGTCTTTAGCTTTACATTCTGTTTAATTGTCTGCCTTGCTTGGTGGTTTTATCCCATGTGTATGTAGAATGTCTTTCAGTATTCTTTGTAGGGTTGATTTGGTTTTAATGAAATTCTTCAGCTGTTCTTTGTCATGGAAGTATCTTATTTCTCCATCCATTTTGAAGGACAGTTTTGCAGGGTATGTCAGTCTGGGTTGGAAGTGGTTTTCCTTTAGGATCTGAAATACTTCACTCCATGCTCTTCTTGATTTCATTGTTTTTGTTGAGAAGTCTGCCATGATTCTTATAGGTTTTCCTTAATAGGTGATCTGTTTTTTTTTCTCTAACAGTTTTTAGTATTCTATTCTTATGTTGGATTTCTGGGATGGTGATTATTATGTGTCTGGGTGTAGTTTTATTTTGCTTATGGCTGTTTGGAGTTCTATATGCTTCGCTTATCCAAATGTCAGTTTCTCTTCTCATGTTTGGTAAGTTTTCAGCTATTACTTCTGTCAATATCCTCTTGATGTCGTTTGGGCTGTCCCCTTCTTTTTAATTTATCCCTATTAATCGTATGTTATTTTTCTTTGCATCATCTTGCAGGTGTTGAATTGTTATTTCCTGATTCTTTGTTATTTTTAAAAGATCTTGTTTTTCCTGTTCACTGGCTGCAATCTTATCTTTGAGGTCTGAAATTCTATCTTCACTTTCATTGAGGCAGTTTCGGTAGTGTTCAATACCTTTTTGTTTTCCTGTATATCTCTTTGAATCTGCTTTATGTATTCTGTTTGTTTAATATAGTGTTCATTTAGGGATTCTATCTGTTTGCTTTGTTCCTCTGATTTTTTAACTGTGTTTTCACTAAATGCATTCACTATTTCTTTCACTGTTTTTATCAATTCTTCTTTTACCTGGGCAAGTATTTCTGATTTGAATTTCTCCATAGCTTTCCCTATTTGCATATTTATTTCATTTGATATCATTTCAGACATTTCAGGTGTATGGCTTCTTTTTTCTTCTATGTACATGGCTTCTAAGCTTTTTTGGGGAGGGCTGGAGCTTTGAGCCTTCCTTTTGGTCTTTCCTTTTGTCATTTTTCTATATTTCCTTGCTTTGAGTCATGTTCCAAAGCTTCCTCTGCATGTGTGGTGAATTACCTCTTGCACCCTCAGTTCCTGCAGTGGCAGTGGCTCCCCCACAGGCTCTTGGCTCCCTCACAGGGTCCTAACTCCCCTCTGTGGGCTCCTGGCTCCCTAAGTTGTAAGGAGGATGGTGGGAGTGGTCAACACGGAGCCCATGGAATCTCAGGGGGGCTGGGCCGCAATCCTTTGTCCCAGTCAGGTCTTTGGGAAGTTCCTTGCTTGTGAAGGGCAGGTCTACCGGTCCCAGTCAGTCCAAGATGCCGGTCTCTGCAAATTTCCCAATCCAAACAGCACAGGCCAATCCCCTGGTCTCCAGGAGGTTCCCAGTCCCAAACTGTCAGGCCAAGCTGCTGGTCTCTGGGAGATTGCCTGTAGGTGAATGGTGGGCCTATGGGTCCCAAACAGACCTGGCTGAGATGCTGGTCTCTGGGAAGTTCCCTGCTGGTGAAGGGTGGCCTACCAGTCCCAAACAGTCAGGCCAAGATGCTGGTCTCTGAGAGGTTCCCCATCCCAACAATCAGGCCGAGATGCTGGTCTCCACAAAATTCCTAATCCAAACCAGATGCCCATTTTTGGAAAGGGTCTTTGAATTTGATGGCTTGATATTTTTCAGTTTATTATATGTTCTGGATATAAGTCCTTTGTCTGAGGGGCTGTTTGCTAAAATGCTTTCCCATTTGTGGGTTTTCTTTTCACTCTGTTGGTGATTTCTTTTGAAGTGCAGAAACTTTTCAATGATAAGAGATCTCAGTTTTTGATTCTTTAAAGTGTTTCCAGTGCAGTTTGCATTTTGTTCATGAATTCTTTGCCTACCCCTATGTCTCCAAGACTTCTACCTACCTTATTTTCCAGTAGATTTAGAGTTTCTGTTTTAGTAGTTAGATCTTTGATCTATTTAGTCTTCAGTTTTGTGCATGGTGATAGGCATGGATCTGGTTTCAGCCTTCGGCATGCGGAGAGCCAATTTTTCTAACACTATTTATTCAACAGGGTATCCTTCTTCCAGTGAACATGTTTAGTACCTTTGTCAAAATCAGGTTGCTGAGTGCATTGTAGTTGTTCATGCATCTTTTAATCCATTTTATTGATCATCAGTTCTGTTTCTTTGCCAGCACCATGCTGATTTTATCACTGTGGCTTAGTACTATAGTTTCAAGTCAGAAATTGGGATGCCTCCTGCCTTGCCTTTGTTGCCCAGTATTGAGTTTGCTTTTCTAGGTTTCTTCTGTTTCCAAATGAAATTTAGGAGTGTTTTCTCCACATCTGTGAGGTATGTTAATAGTATTTTAATTGGTATTGCATTTAATCTGTATAACAGTTTGGGGAGTATTGCTATTTTCACAATGTTGGTTCTTCCTAGGTAAGAGCAAGGAATATCATTCCATTTTCTAATATCCTCTCCAATCTCCTTTTTTAGAATAGCATAATTTTCTGCATATAGTTCTTTTACATTCTTAGGTTAAATCCTTAGTATCTCATTGTTTTAGATGGTATTGTGAAAGGCGGGATTTCCATATTTTCTCTCTTGATGAGATTTTGTTTGTGTACAGGCATGCTATTGATTTTTGAGCATTGACTTTGTAGCCAGCTATACTGCTCAACTTGTTTATTACTTGCAGTAGTCTTTAAATGGTGTTTTTTGGGTCTTCTATATAGAGAATCATGTCATCTGTAAATAATAATAATTTAACTTCTTCCTTTTCTATCTTTATTCCTTTTATTTCATTCTATTATCTGACTGCCATCGCTAGTGTTTTCAGAACTATATTGAAAAGGAGTGTTGTAGTGGACATCTTTGTCTTGATCCTGATTTTAAAGTGAAAATTTTCAGTTTTTTTTTCTTTTGAGTATAATATTGGCTTTTGGTTTGTCATAGATGGCCTTTATAAGGTTGAGGTAGACATCATGTATTCTGAGTTTCTGAAGGGGTTTTATTATCAACATCTGTTGGACTTTATTGAAACCTTTCTCTACATCTATTGAGATGACCATGAGGTTTTGTTTTTCACTCTGTTGATGTGACATATTACATTTATTGAATTGTGTAGGTTAAACCATCTCTGAATTCCTGGAGTGAACCCCACTTGGTCATGTTGTATAAAATTCTTGATGATATGCTGCATTGTATTTGCCAGTATTTTATTGAGAACCTTTGCATCTGTTTTCTTTAGTGACTTTAGCCTATAGTTCTCCTTTTTGGTTTGGTCTTTCTCTGGTTTTGTTATGAGAGTAATACATGCCTCCAGGAATGATTTAGGGAGGATTGCTTTTTTTCAATTTCATTGAAATGTTTAAGGAGTATTGACATCAAATCTTCTCTAAATTTCTTGTAGAATTCATCTGTGAATCCATCAGGACCTGGGCTTTTCTTTGTTTGTAAGTTTTTTTAATTACATTTTCAATTTCAATAGCTGATATTAGGTTATTCAAAATTTCTATATCTACTTGGTTGAGCTTTGGAAGTTCACAAGTTTCTAGAAATCTGTCCATTTCCTCTTTGTTTTCCTCTCTATGTGAATACAGATTTTCAAAGTAGGTACTCATGATCTTTTTAAATTTCCATGGGTTATGTAGTAATTACACCCTTTTCAGTCCTTATTATATGAATATGTGTTTTTTTCTTTCTTTTTCTTTATAAGGTTAGCTAGAGGTTGGTCAATTTGATTTATTATCTCAAAAAAACAGCTTTTGTATTCATTTTTTGTTTCAATTGCATTGATTTCTGCTCTAATCTTTACAATTTTCACTTTTCTATGAACTTTGGCTTTATCTTGCCCTTCTTTTTCTAGAAGCTTGAGGTGAAGCAGTTAGCTGTTTATTTGTGCTCATTCTGTTTCTTTGACATGACAATTTATTGTTATATATTTCCCTCTTAAGACCACTTTCATTGCATCCCACAGATTACAGTATGTTTTGTATGCATCTTCACTGAATTGTAGGTATTGCTTTATTTCTTCTTTAACTTCATCTGTAGACCAATTGTTTTTCAGAAGGTTGTTTTTTAAGTTCCATGCATTTATGCAGGCTTTGCAATTTCTTTTGCCATTAGTTTCCTATTGCAGTGCATTATGATCAGATATTATGCATGTGAAATTTTCAAAAACTTTTCATTTACTTTAGAATGTTTTATGCAATAATATATGGTCTATTTTTGAGACTGTCCCATCTGCAGCTGACAAGAATGTGTCTTCTGATGTGGTTTCCTGGAACACCCTGTAAAAATCTACTAAGTAAAATTGTTCACAAGTATGATTCAATTCTATTGTTTCTTTGGTCCCTTTTTGTCTAGTTGATATATCTCTTTGTGACAATGGGCTGTTAAGTTCCCTTGTTAAAACTGTGTTCTTGTGTATTGGGTTTACCATGTCCATTAGTATCTGTCTAATATAGTTGGGTGCTCCTGTGTTTGGTGCATATATATTTATAATTGTTAGTTCTTCCTCTTGAATATTTCCACTAATGAGCATGTACTCACCTTTTGTGTATCTCTTTCAATCATTTTAGGTGTGAAGTTCACTTTGTCTGCCAATAGAGCCATTACCCCTGCTTTATTTTGGGGTTCCTTTTACATGGAATACTGTTTTCCATCCTTTGAGTTTTAACCTAAGAGTTTCCCTTTGGTTCAGATGTGTTTCTTGTATACAACATATTGTGGGATCATCTTTCTTTATCCATTCTGTCAATCTATTTCTTTTCATAAGTGAATAGAGGCCATTTATATTTATGGATATAACTGATTTGTACAGCCTCAAATTTGCCATGTATTGTTCCAGTTATTTGCTTTCTGATTTTACCCATTCTTTAATTGCTTTTTCTATCTGGTGTTTTTGTTGTTCTGGAGATTGTGATCATTGATTGTGATTGTTGTTCTGGAGATTGTGATCATTTTTATCTCTATCAAGCATGTCTTTCAATACTCTTTCTGTGGTTGGATTTGTGGACATGAATTTCTGCAGTTGTTCTTTGTCATAGAAGCATCTTCTTTCACCATTAAATTTGTATGAAAGTTTTGCTGGGTACACCAGTCTGGGTTGAAAGTTGTTTTCTTTCAGGGCTTGAGATATCTCACTCCAAGCTCAACTTGACTTGAGATTTTGTGCTAAAAAGTCTACCATGATATTAATGGGCCTCTCTTGATATGTGAGTTGTGTCTTCTCTCTAACAGCTTTTAGTATTCTTGTTTTATGCTGCATTTCTGGGGTCTTAATAATTATATGTCTGGATGTAGATTTATGTTAGTTGTGGTTGTTTGGTGTCCTATATGCCTTACTTATCTTCATATCAAATTTTTCCCCATGTTTGCAAAATTTTCTGCTATTACTTCTGTGACTAATTTAGTTATGACATTTGCATTGAGCCCTGCATCTTCATTGTTGCCCATTTGTATTATATTTGTTCTCTTGGCATCATCTTGAATCTGCTGGATTGTCATTTCATGTTGTTTTGTTATTTTTAAAAGTTCTATCTTTTCCTGGTCACGAATTGCAATCCTGTCCTCCAGATCTGAAATTCTAACCTCAGCTTCATTTAAATGGTTTTGCCAGCTTGCAATAAATTTTTTTTTGTTCCTTGGGTGTCTCTTTCAATTTGTCTCATGAATTCTGCTTGTTTTCTATATTGTCCATTCAAGGTTTCAATCAGTTTCCCATGCTTCTGTTCTTTTTTTATCTATTTATTCTCAAGTTGTACTGAGCAACTCTTTTACTAAGCTTGTTATTTCTGTCTTTACATGAGAGATTAATTCTAATTTGATTTCTTATGTAGCCTCATGGAGTTGTTTTTTTTTTAATTAAACTTGATATCTTTTCAGATATTTCCAGTGTGTTACTTTTGAAGTTCTCTACTTCAGTGTCTCTGGTACATACTCCTGATGAACTAGATATTTGAGATTGCATTTTGCTTTTATATTGTGCCATTTTTCCCTTTGTGTTAATAATTTTCCTTGACTCCCACTAATGTCAAATGTTGGTAGTGTGTATCTTGAGGTCCTACTGTAAGGTTGATGTTTGTCCAATTGCTGGGTCCCACAATGAAGAGGTGGGCCAGCCACTTGAATTCCCCCTGGAAGTCCTATTGGGTGAGTCCTATATTCTTCCTAGGCTGACAAACCTAAGAGTACTGGTAGAAATCAACTCCTAGTTCCTCTTGTTATTATGTCTTCAGGTTGTTCAGATTTATCTGATCTCCCTATTTATAGTGCTGGG
>PVJX010039648.1:0-14857 GCA_004027295.1 Dolichotis patagonum
TACACAAACAGCAAAGTCATTGAGAAATACACTTTCACAGTAGCATCAAGTAAAATGAAATACTTAGGAATCAATCTAACAAAGGAAGTCAAAGACCTAAACACTGAAAACTGCAGTACCCTTAAAAGAGAGATCAAAGAGGATATCAGAAAATGGAAAGATCCCCTATTCTTGGAGAGACAGAACCAATACATTCCTGCACATCTATTGCTGTGGTAGGATGTTTTTAATTCTTCTGGGAAGATACTCAAAGGTTATGGAATAGCTGGGTCAAATGAGATCTCCAACTTTAGTTTTTAAAGGAATCGCCACACTGGTTTCCACAGTGGCTGCACCAGTCTACATTCCCACCAACAGTGGAGAAGGGTTCTTTTTTCCCCACAGGGCCTCCCTTGAGAATAGCCATTCTTTCTGGGATGAGATGAAATCTCAATGTTGTTTTAATTTGCACCTCTCGAATGACCAGTTATGTTGAACATTTTTCCCCCCACATATTTATTTGCTGTTTGTATTCTGAGAAGTGTGTATTCATCTCAGATGCCCATTTTTGGAATGGATCTTTGAATTTGGGAGGCCTGATATTTTTGAGTTCTTTATATGTTCTCAATAGTAACCCTTTGTCTGAGGAACAGCTGGTAAACATTTTTTCCCACAGTGTGGGCTGTCTCATCACTCATCACTCAAACTAACGTAGTTTCTCTTTCCATGCAAACTTTTTAATAAGATCCCAATTGTTGATTCTTGTGATAGGTTCTGTGTGATCAGTTTTATTCACCAAGTATTTGCCTACAATGATGTCTTCAAGAGTTTCACCTACTTTATCTTCCAACAGATTTAATGTTTGTCTTAATATTTAGACCTTTGATCCAGTTCGAATTTAGTTTAATGTATGGTGACAGATAAGGATTCAATGTTAATCTTCAGCATGTGCAAAGCCAGTTTTTCCAGCACCATTTATTAGAGGCTTTTTTTTTTTTTTTTGGTACAGGGTTTGAACTCACAGCCTAGCACTTGCCAGGCAGTTGCTTAGACCACTGAGCTAAATCCTCAGCCCTAAAGAGGCTTTCTTCTAGTGAACAGGTTTAGCACCTTTGACAAAGATAAGATGGCTGAGTATGCCTGGAATTGTTTTGCTATCTAGTAATCAGTTTCCTTGATCTTTGGGTTTTTTTTGGTCTCCCCAGTACCACGCGGTTTTTGTCACGTAGCTTTATATTACAATTTCAAGTCAGGGACTGTGATGCCTCTTGCCTGGTCTTTGTTGCCTCCAAATGCCTTTGCTATTGTAGGTCTAATCAGTTTCCAAATGAATTTTAGGATTGTTCTGTCCAACTGTGTGAGATATGCTCTTGGAATTTTGATTGGAATTGCTTTAAATCTGTGTAACAGTTTTGGAAACATGGTCATTTTCACTATATTGGTTCTTTCTACCAAGAGCAAGCAATAATTTTCTATTTTCTGAAATCTTCAATCCCCCCCCCTTTTTAAAAGAGTACTATAGTTTTCAATGTAGAGGTTTTTTACATCCTTCATTAGATTGATTTCTAGGTATGTCATTTTTTTGGATGCTATTATGAAAGGCACTGTTTCTCTAATTTTGCTCTCAGTGAGTTTGTTGTTATTGTATAGGAAGGCTACTGATTTCATAGTGTTAACTTTGTATCCAGCTATACTACTGAATTTGCTTATTAAGTCTACCAGTTTTTTTAGTGGAGTTTTTGGGGTTTTCCATGGAAAGTATCATGTCATCTACAAATAATGATAATTTAACTTCTTTCTTTCCTATCTTTATTCCTTCTGTTTCTTTCTCTTGTCTAATTGCTCTAACATTTCTAGGGCTATGTTGAATAAGAGTGGAGACAATGGACATCCTTGTCTTGCTCCTGATTTTAGAGAGCTTTCATTGGTTTTCCATTTAGTATGATGATGGCTATTGGTTTGTCAAAAATGGGCTTTATCAGATTGAGATAAATACCATCTATTCCAATTTTCTGTAGGGTTTTTTATCATGAATGGGTGCTGGACTTTTTCAAAAGCTTTTTCTGCACCTATTGAGCTGATCATATGATTTCTGTCCTTGGTTCTGTTGATGTGGTGTATTACATTTATTGATTTACATATGGTGAACCATCCCTGCATACCTGGTATGAATCCCACTTGGTTATGGTGTCTAATCTTCTTGATGATTTGCTGCATCCTGTTTGCCAGCATCTTACTGTAGATTTTTGCATCAACGTTCATTAGAGCAATTGGCCTGTAATTCTCTTTCTTAGTTGGGTCTTTTTCTGGTTTTGGTACTAGGGTAATGTTTGCTTCCAGAAATCAGTTTGGGCCGGGGGTTTAGCTCAGTGTAAGTGCCTGCTTGGCAAACGTGAGGCCGTGAGTTCAATCACCGGTACCAAAAACCAAACAAACCCAACAGAAATGAATTTGGGACCCATTTGAATTTATATTACAATGTTACAGTGCTAAAAACATCATGATATGGTTACAGGCAGCTGAGTTAGAAATACTGCAGGCAGTCAGACAGCGCTGAGCCCTCAAAGGAGCCAGAGCAGAAGTTCAGATAGCTTGTGACCTCTGAGGAGAAAGGCACTTCCTGCTGCGTGCCAGATCTCAAGACAAAAGGCAAAGCAAATGCAACCACATCCTAAGGATCCACAGTCCAAATAGTTCTCTATCACCCTGAGGAAGTCAGGAGTCAGCATCCCACCCCCTACAGGAAGTCACTGCTGTGAAGCAGGCCCACTTACTACGTGACTGCTCCCCCATTTGTTCCTGATTTAATCAATTTTACCTGAGCAATTAATCTTATTGGTTGACCACAGCTGTCTCACCTATGCCCACCTTGCAAATTCCCATTTTTCCCCACCTTGAACCCGTCTCACCCCATGAATTTACTCTATGAAAGTCCCTAGAAAAGACAGTCTTTGGCAACCCGCTTAGGACCCCTTTTATCCCTCAGACAGAAGCTTCCTTTCTTTTAATAAATATATTCTGCTCTTAACCTCCATTGTTCCCAAAATTCATTCTTCGATTTTACAGTACATCAACTCGTACTGGACATATAGTAGGTTGGGAGTTTCATTCCCATATATCAATACTGGCCACCCCTCCCCCCAAAACAAACAAACAAACAAAGTCTGAAGGATCAATGTAAGAGATCAGAAGATGCAAAAACAACTCCAAAAACAATCAGTCACCTTACATTTGATAAAGGAGCCAACACCCTCCCTGGAAGAAAGATAACATCTTCAACAAATGCTTCTGGGAAAATGCTTTCCATTCCAAAAACTGAACCTAGACTCACATTTCTTACCATGCACTAACAAAACATTGAAATGGATCACAGATCTAAATAGTAAAGCAGAAATACTTAATTCCTGGGAGACAGAAAATTAAACCTTTTGATGATATACATATAATCAAAGATATGAACAAAATCCCAATGCACAGGACATATTGCAAACAATCAACAACTGGGATCATATCAAATTAAAAAGCTTTTGCATAGGAAAAGAAACAACCAAGAGAGTAAAGACAAAATCCACAGAATGGGTAAAAAGTTTTACGAGACACACCTCAAAGGACTAACATAGAATATATAAAGATCTCAAAAACTTCAGACCCCAAACATAGACCCAGTGCAAAAATGGGTATCTGAAACAAATAGACATTTCTCAGATGAAAAAGTACAAGCAGCAAATAAACATATGAAAAATGTTCAACATCAGTGGTTATTCAAGAAATGTAAATTAACACAACATTAAGAATCTATCTCATCCAGAAAGAAGGGCTACCACCAAGAAATCAACCAGTAACAAAAGC
This sequence comes from Dolichotis patagonum, assembly GCA_004027295.1. Classification (NCBI taxonomy): domain Eukaryota; kingdom Metazoa; phylum Chordata; class Mammalia; order Rodentia; family Caviidae; genus Dolichotis; species Dolichotis patagonum. The sequence goes on from PVJX010039648.1 coordinate 3,829, forward strand.
TGGTGAGGGTGTAGGGAAAAAAGGAACCTTTCTTCATTGCATACAGGAGTGTTAACTGGTACAGCCATTATTCAGTATGGAGATTCCTCAAAAAGCTAAAACTAGAAGTTCCGTTTGATCTAGCTGTGCCTCTTTCAGGCACAGCTTATCTTCCCAAAGGAGTTAAAGGCATCATACCACATCCATATATGCATACTCAGGTTTATAGTAGTGCAATGTGTAATAGCTAGGTCTTGGAAACCGCTGATGATATGCCCATCAAAAGGCGAATGAATAAAGAAAATGTAGTATTTATATATGATAGAGTACTACTCTGCCATAAAGAAGTATAAACTTGAACCATTTGGTTATGCCTTTGTCTAAATGTTCCCCCAAAGTCTCGTGTGGTCATTGGTGGGGCTATTTCAGAGGCTTGGATCTAAAGCATGTTATGGTGGTATTAAAGATGTGATTGCTAAATTAGTTCACTGATTGATTTGACAATGTTCTAAGTGGGGGTTAGGGGGAAATGGGAAGGTCTAAACCGGGTGTGAGTGCTAGCCGCCCTAGGGCATACAGCTTTATGAGGGACAGAAAGGGTCAGCACTTGTTGCTTGCTGCTTCCCTGACTCTCCACTCCTTCGGTGCCCACCATGAACTGTTTCTCCGCTACGATGCCTCTCTGCCAAGCCACCTGCCTTGAAGCCAGCCACCTATACAAGGAACTTCTACAAACTGTTGGTTAAATAAACCTTTCCCCCTTTAACTTTGTTGTTGGGTATTTTGTATCAGTAATGAAAAAAGTAACTAAAACATATTTGTAGGAAAATGGATGCAACTTGAGACCATAAACTTTAGTGAAATAAATCAGACACACAAATTTAAACATCATGTTGTTTCTCTGGTGTGAGAAACTCAAAAGGTAAATAAATAACATATGGAGGATAGATATTGGGAAATAGGAAGAAAATGTTCAAATGGTCAAACAAACAAGGGAAGGGGTAGGGGAAGAGGAAGGGAAGGAAATGAAAAGGAAAAAAAGAAAATGGAAGGAATGAAATGGAAAGAAAGCTTTCGTAAGTGGGAATGGAAAGAAAGGTTAAAGGGAAAAGAATGTGAAAAAAAGAATTTAGACATGTACAGGTACAAATTCTATAGGTTAAACGTTATTATGCATGAAAAATTTTAAAATTAGGTACCAATTTTAAAAAATAAAGATACAAAAAATTTTGACAATATTGTAAATAAAATCCAACAATATTTTAAAAAGAAATATATTATCACTAGTGCAGATCATCCTGGGAATCCAAAATTAATGTAATAAGCAAATGAGCAATAAACGTTATTCAATACTAATACAATTAAAAAATCATAAACTCAGTTTAACTGATTAAAATAAAGCATTTCAAAAATTTTCATAATCATTTATAATAAACACTGCTACTAAACTAGGAGTAGAAGGAAACTTCCTTGCCTAGGAAGGTATTTTACAACTATATTTATCAATTAAAGACTAAACACTTTTGCTGTAAGATTATGAACAAGGTAAGAATATATACTCCACCATTTCAACATAGTATTGAAACTCAAAGACTGAGCATTAAGGCAGGAAAAAGAAACATAATTGGATACCGCCTTTATTTGGAGACAATATAATTTTGTAGAGAATCCTAAAGACTACAGTCAAGGGACTTTTTTTTCTTTTCTGTTTTTGAGATAGAGTTTCACAATGCAATTCAGGTTGACCCTGAACTTACTTTGTAGGCCAGGCTGGCCTCAACTTGCAGCACTGCTCCTCTCTCAACCTCTTAAGTGCTGAAATTACAGGCATGCACCACCATGCCCAGTTTGGTTGTATTTTTTACACTAAAGAAATAAGTGGAAAATAAAATTTTAAGCATCTCATCTGCAAAAGCAGGCACAAATATAAATTACTTAAGTGTATAAGTACACTTAACAGGACACATGTTTAACATCAGTAAAATAAAAATTATAAAACCTTTTTTAGAAAAATTAAAGTTCTAAATAAATGGAAAAATATACCATATTGTTTCCATAAAAGATGATCGTAACCCTGAGGTATCTATCAAAGAGACCTTACTTGGAAAAAGCATCCTTGCAGATGTAAGCAAATTAAGATGAGAGCATGGTGGAGTAGCATGGTCTCTAAATTCACTATTGACTGCCTTATAAGAAGCAAGAAATTTTGATGAAGATACATAAACATACATAGGAGAAGACCATGTGAAAAGAGCAGCAAAGACAAGAACAGTTCCTCGACAAGGCAAGGACTATAAGCAATCAACATGAGCTGAAAGAGACAAACAAGGACTCCTCCTTCACAGCCTTTACAGAGCCCAGTCTTGCTGACATTTTGACTCTAGTTTCTTGCCTCTAGAATTTTGAGAAACAAATTTCTAATGTTTTGGACTACCCAGTTTTTGATACTTTATTTTGATAGCCCTAGGAAATAGATTGGAAAACTAAAAGTTGTTAATGTCAATTTTCCCAAATTACTCCATAAATTAATGCAATCCTGATAAAATCCCAGCAGGCAATCTTTTAGTAGAAATTTACAAGCTAATTCTAAAATTTACATGGAAACTAAAATGAACTAGAATAGTCTAATATTTTTAGAGAAAAAAAAACAAGATTGGAGTATTATTACTATCTGATTTCAAGACTTAATACGAAGCTACCATAATCCAAAATATCGTGGTATTTACCTAAAGACAAATATCAGATCAATAGAACTGAGTAGAGTTTAGAACTAGACCTACATTTATGCATTTAACTGATGTTCAGCAAAGGTGCCAAATTGAAGGAATAGTGAATAGACATAACTATCAAAATACAAAATAAAATATAAACAAATGACAACCACATGAACGTATAAAAATGACATTCATAACACACAAAATTAACTCAAAATGGATCATGGATCTATAAAAAGTGTTAAAAAAAAGTATGAGAGCATATCCATAACATTTAAGTAAAGATTTCTATACATACAAACATTGACAATGAAAGAGAAATAAGTATTTCATTATACCTATTTCTACTCTTCAAAAGATATGAAAAGACAGGCTCAGTATGTCTAAAATTCACTAAATCTGAAACTTGTAATCACAATTTGTACAGGTGTATATGAAACTCACAACTGAATAATGTAAAACAACACCATTTAAAAATAAAAACTAAAGATACAAATTGACAATGGATTTGAATAGACAAAACAGAAGGTGTGCAAATAAGCCAATACATAAATGAAAAGATGTCTAACACATGTAATCATTAGATAAATGTAAAGTAAAAACTGCAAGATACTACTATACACCCAGAAGTACAGTTAAAATAAAAAAGACAGATGGATAATAGCTAGTGTTGGCAAGGATGTGGAGCCCTTAGAATGCTTATGGAAGTGAAAATGTACACAAAAACTAACTTAAACACTAAAGTTGAGTATCCATTCACTGATGACTGGATAAATTATGGTATGTATATACAACAGAACATTACATTTAGCAGTAAAATGGAACCAACCACTGATGCATTCAGGAGCTAAATCTCACAAGCACTCTGTTAAGACAAAGAATCCAGGAAAAGAATACATTCTGTATAATCAATTTATATGAAGTTCTACGATAGGCAAAACTCATCAACAGCGATGACAGAGGTGGTTGGCTAGAGCTGAGGCCAGGCCTAGGAGACAGACCGCAAAGGGGCCCAGAGAACCTTTCTAGGGTGACTTGATGGAACAATATCCTGATTGGATATATAGCACATGGATGCTCACATGTTCATCTGATTGTGTGTAAATTACACTTCAATAAAACTGAGTTCCAAAGGAAGTTTAATATAAATACAAACTTAAATTGGAAGTGATGAGGGGGCTGAGACTAGAGAAATAATAAAGATTGTGTCAGTCATGTAAAGGAATATGAATTATATACAAAAGAGAACTCCCAAGAGTTTTTTTCCAAGGGGAATAATAAATTGCATTTTGGGAAAAATACTCTGGGTCCTAGCATAGTAGAAGACTTCAGTCTTCAGGGAGGTTCCCTAGTTCAAAAGATAGTGGCTATGAAGACAGAGAAAAGTGAGGGGAGTTAAGAGGCGAATTTGTTTTAAAGTCTTAGAAGGTTAAGTGTCTTTGGACACGAATGTCCATTCAAAGTTAGGTATGTGGGTTTCAAGGCCTGGAAACACAGTAGGGTTGGGGACAGGGATTTGGGAGAAGACCTCTGTTAGTCAAGACCCGAGTAAAATTAGCAGATGGGAGAACATGGATGGAAATACCCAAATCAGTCAGGGTCACAAAAAAGATGACCAGGAGGTTACAAGGCCAAAATTCACAAACTAATTACTCAAACTAGCAACCTCCATCTATTTTTTATGTTATACACAGAACATAAAAATCTGTTATACACAGATTAATATGCCTTGCCTTTTCACATCTCAATAATGGTAAAGCCAAAAAAATGAATTTTTAATACAATACAAATAACAAATGACAAGGGTCAACAAATACCAAAATGAATCACTTTTGGACCAGAGGACAGAAAGATTTGATTCCAACATCCCCTACTCCCAATCACTCTCTTTCAGTACTTTAAAATGAAAGCAAGCTATATGGACTAACACTGACAATTCTTCCATCTGATTCTGAAACGGACGCTGATTTAGAAGAAAACAAGAAAACAGTGGCTAACCAAGACAAAAATCTGTGTTCCTACCATTACTATATCCTAGGCAGGATCACTGCATCTGTTTAGCAAAGTTGCTAAGAATACTTCTATTGCAAACAGTGAACTAACTAAAAGAACTGATTTTACCACTGAAAACAGTAGAAATGCAGTAACATGTTGAACATATCTTTTGAAATGACTTCATGAATAAGTAATAAATAAGGAACACTCAGTAAAAAAGGAACTGAAGGAAAGCCAAGATTAGAACAAAATAAACAGAGTTCTATACTGGCTTTCACCTCAAGATCAAAATAAAGTAGACAGACCTGAGTTTTAGGTTTTTCAGAACCTCATGAGTAAGGGAAAAATAACACCAAAAAATGACAAAGTCTGGATGTACCAAGTATATAGCCCCCAGTAACTACTAATGGAACACAATGGACAATATTCTGCACTTATTTTAAAAGCTTGAATCAAATGATGAGCAATTTGATAACTATTAGCCAGGAGAACATGATGTAAAAAACCCAAGTTGGCAAAAACTCAGTCTCTCTTGGATTTGCTACCATTTTGAAAATTTATCTATAAAGGAAATTAAGACTAATGCAATTTAGGGAGCTCTAACTAGAACAATATATTAAAAGCAGTTTAGTGAGGTTCAAAAAAGAATTATTTTCTCTTGAATTAACATCATTTGTTTACATTTAACAAAATGAAGAGAACAGTAAGTCTTCTGTATTTAGTACATATAATTGCAATGCTTTGTTTAAAATATAACAAAGAACTAAGAGGGCAAAAATAACTTTTAATTGGCATTGAAGTACATGGTACTTCTTGTTCAAAAGAACTGCATTTATAATTAGCATCTATGAAGGAATTTAAAAGTTAACATATATCATCTAACACCAACAAAACTTTCTCATTATAAAAAATGTTTTCTTCCTAGAGACAAAAAGTTTAACAGCAGTTGCCAAAGGTTGTGGAAGGAAAAAATACTGAGTTACTGGGTAGGGGTGCAGTTTCAGTTTGGGATGATGAAAAAATTCAGGAAATAGATAGCAGTGATGATCATACAACACTCTGAATGCACTTAGTGACAGCAAATTTTATTCTTTTGTGTTTTTGAGACAGGGACTTGTTATGCAATTAGGCTGACCTTGAACTCACTATGTAGCTGGCCTTGTATTCACAGTGATCCTCCTGCCTCAACCTCTGGAGTGCTAGGATTACAGGTGTGTGCTACCACGCCTGCCCGATTTTATTCTTTCTTTTGTTTTTTGTTTATTTTTATTATTTTTTTGCCATCTCAGATTTTATTCTTATATTAAAATGATAGCTCTTATATTAGCTACATTTTGCCACTATAAAAAGTGCATGGAAATATTTGCATACCATTTCTTAAAGTCTGGAATTCTCTTAAGTATGAAATTCTTGTAAACAAACAATATATTAAAATTAGAAGAGTGCCCTAGACTTGGTTTATCTGATGACAGTTCAAATTTAAGGTTTACTCTTTTTATCTCCGTAGTCTCAATGCAAGTTAAATCCTAAGCCTCAGTTTTCACTACCAGGACAATGGGACAGTATGTGGACACAGAGTTGTAATAAATAAGGCATTTGTAAAGATACAGGAAATTATCCAAGATGTTCGTATTCTCTGGTACAGTGCAAATGAAAAATTATTCACTAAAATTTGCAAACCTTTAAAAAATCACCTAACTCCTTTTAATCAGTGGTGTGATAATATATTCAAACACATAAAAGACTTGACTCAAATTCTTTTAAATGTCTTCCCCTCTCTACTGAGCAACCATTAATTAATCTTCTTCTTTAAGCTGCCAACTTTCTCTAAATTGTAGTAAGAGACAGAAGAATTTTTTAAAGTACATAACATTGTCATTAAGTAGACGTTTGACCATAATGCTCCCCTTTTCAAATTTCTATTAGATAACACTCATGGCATCTAACAGTAATAGTCAATTTTCTGCTGTCTGCATAAGTAACCAGGTGTGCATTTAACAATTTTAAAAGTCAAAAATTTGTCTAAGTACTTCATAGTCTGAATCGCAATTTTACTCTTTCAAGAGTTGAGGCACAAGTGTTCAACCTGAAATATGATAACTCCTATTTAATATCAAAATACTACAATGCTTCACATAAGAGGTCTCATTCTGGATCTAATGACTGAGAAAGTACAAAAAGCAGTACTACTGTGAATTTTGTATTTATGTTTAAATGAATTTCACGACAGTATCTATGAAGATTACATTATTGAATGAAAATTGAATGAAAACTTCCCAAAAGATAATCTGGAAATGTTTCTCAAAAAAATTAAAACTGCACCTAATATTCCAATGAGCTATAGTATTTATAAGAATTAATCTTAATGAAATATCGTGGATGAGCTTGAAGATTTAGCTACAAGGAGTTTCATTACAGCATTAGTAGTAAAACTGTAAATATTTTAAAATCCAACAAGGACCAATTATCTGATTTATAATACACAAAGAAACATAGAATATTTAAAATCATTTAAAGTGCATGCTGTAAAACAAATGTTCACACATTTCCCAACTGATTAAATCTGATTATTAAAAACTTTTAATTATTTTAAATTTGTATTAAAAGAAACACATACATACAATATGTAAGTATGTAGACACAGAATAGACTACTAGTTTCTAGGAGTGGAGAGAAACGGGAGTAAGGAATGACTGACTGCTAAAGTAATGGAGTTTCTGTTTGGTCTGAATTAGGTATCAGTGAAAATTCAACTTAGCAAACATACTAAAAACTACTGAATTATGTATTTTAAAAGGCCAAATTTTATGGTTTGCAAATTTTTCTATAATTATACATATTCAAACGTCTTAAATGTTAATGCTTCGTAAACTCCTACCAAAACAGTTTATGTTGCCAGATGATGTGTTTACACAAATCTTCAATGAAGCTGTCTCTTGGCACCTCTCTGCATGAACCTTAATGTGTATAGACCTGGACGTGTTATACCTGTGTTAGCAGTTACCAAAGTCTAGGCTCTGACTGCCTCCATTCCTGTTGTATCATGTTCAGAAACTCACTCCACTCTGGTATGAGAAACTCAAAGTGTAAATAAGAACCAAAATGCATAACAGATACTGGGAAATGGAAAGAAAATAAGGGGGGAAAAGGAAAAAATAAGAGGACAGAAGGAAAAAAAAATGGAAATTAAGGGGGAGGGGGAATAGGAAAAAAGAACCAAGATATGTTATGTACAGGTACAAATTCCCTGTGATGAATGCTATCATTATGTACACCTACAATGTCCCAATAAAAATAAACTTGCTGAAAAAATAAAAACCTTCTTCTTTCTACATGTGGCTGTCCAATTGTTCTAACACAATCTGTTCAGTAGGCTATTCTTTCCCTCACCGAATGACCTTGGCACCCTTGTTAAAATCCTTTGACCATAGACACATCAGTTTATTTCTGTACTCTCAACTTTATTCCATTGATCTATACCTATTTTTATGACAGTACCACATTGTCTAGACTACTGCCACGCTTGTAGTAAGTTTGGAAATAAGCAAATATGAGCCTTTCTACTTTGTTGTCCTTTTTTGAAGAGTGTTTTTGCTGTTCTGAATTCCTTGCTATTCCACATACCTTTTCAAATAAGTGTATCAATTTCTATAGCGAAGTCAGCTGGGATCCTCTATCCACAAGGACTTTACAGAATCTGTAGCTCAATTTGAGAAGCACTGCCATCTTAACAATATTAATTCATGAATATTGGACATTTTGTCATTTATTTTAATCTTCAATTTTAACAATATTTTACAATTTTCAGAATACATTTTAGACTCCTTTTGTTAAATCTATTTCTAAATATTCTATTCTTTTTGATATTGTTATAAGTAAAGTTGTTTTAATTTCATGTTAAAGTTGTTCAGGTACACAGAATGAGAATGAATATGCGTATTAATCATGTATCTTGCAACTTTGGTGAATTCACTACTTACAGTAATTCTTTGGCAGAATCCTTAGCAGCTTCTCTATGACGAACACAGCATTTATGATACATTTACTTCTTCCTTTCCGGGTGGATGCTTTTTCCCCTTGCCTAACTGATTGACTTGAACCCTAATACATATTCAACAGAAGTACCGCAAGCAGACAGACTGATCTTGTTTGTGATACAATGCGAGCACCCAGTCTTTACCATTAAGCACAATGTTAACTGCCAGTCTTTTCTAGACACTTTCATCAGGCTGAGGAAGTTTCCTTCTTTTCCTAGTTTTCTGTGTAGTTTCATAATGAAATGGTGCTGAATTTGTCAAAGACTTCTTTTGTATCTATTAAAGTAACCACATGGCTTTTGTTTTCTATTCTTTTTACATAGAATATTATATTAATTGATTTTTGATGGTAAATCAGTGTTTCACTTTTGGGATAAATTCTACTTACTCATGATATGAAATTCTACATTACTAGATTTGGCTTGCCAGCATTTTGCTTCAGATTTCTGCATTCCTAAAATATACAGTGGATAGCCTGTTTCTTGTGATGTATTTGTTGGGCTTTAATACAAGGCTAATACTGGTCTCAAAGAATGAGCTGTGAAGAACACTGTCACCCTTTGCAACTTTTTTCTAGATAAATGGAAAAAACTAGCGATACATTATCAAGATTAAAAAGTTAAATATTAATGCTTGTAATATTAGAAGTACCATCTCCAGCCCCTGTACGGCAAAGCTGCTGGCTATATAAGCCTTCTTTAGAGAAGTAAACTGCGGCTCTGGTGTCTGGACAGCCACGTTTCAGGGAACAATATGGCTGCACCTCAGTTCTGAACCATGGGGCCCTAACTGGTCCAACAGAAAATCTACACAGGTTTAGAAATGGCTACATGAAACAGATGCAGGGAAGTCTACTGAGAGCTCTACAAATCATACGAAAGAAATAGAACCTTTCTCTTCCTCTGGAAGGCCACATGTATGAGTACATGGGATTGCTAAAGCCACAGTCACTTTGTAACCATCATGGAGCTAGAGTGGACACAACTCCAATAGACTACAAGGAGCAAAAGAGAAGGAAACAGCATGGGTTACAATGATTCTGAGCTGCTGAATTAACCAAACCCAGGAGTCGTTTGAGTTTTCTTGGTAAATCTAATCATTAAGTAACTTGGAAGTTTTCTACAACTAAAAAACTTGTCGCTGATACAACCAACAGTTTGTGGGAGCCTGCTCAACTGGTTCCAGAGAGCCAAGGCTGGACTTCTTCTCAACTCCCCACTCACTAACATTACGTTTGTTCTTTCAAGTCAATTATGTGTGTATACTAAAGAAGCTAACAAACACTACAAATCAAGGTTTTTATTTCAAGATACTCTTAAAGAGGAAAAAGGCAGATGATGGGAAACAGGAAGATAGACCTTTTGCAGATGAGAATGGAATCTAGAGACAAGGCGGGCGATAAAAATAAGATGCTGTATACTATGGACCAACTCCCCAGGATGAATACATTCAGCATGTATTACAAACATGTACTAATATGATTATAATGACTGCTACACAATTACACACATCACTAGGTATAAAGCCATTTCAAACTTAACTTTTCATCGGACTTACCTTTCTATTCCCACAATAGTTGTTTATTAAAATTTAAATGTACCAATAAGATACTAGATACATTTAGTTTTCTAAAATTTTGGAAAAGGTCTCCAGAATTCTTCACTATGAATATTTAATACACAAAAGTATTAATATAATTTTTGAAAACTTTATAAAATATTATGCATAGTAAGAGAAAAAAATATATTTAAATGGATAGATACTGAAACTGTTGAGCTAAACACCAGTATCTCTTCATGGTAAAATTACAAATGTTTTATACATCTTTGTCTGTTCTTCCCTTTACTTTTTCATTACAATCATTTTCATTATTATTATCACCTAGTAATAAGGGGAAAAGTAACTGATCTTTTTTTAGAAAAGAAATTCAGTACTGTGTTTTTGTCCATGAGCACATGAAGATACTACCTTTTTCATCCATCTGTATCAAGGAAGAACCTATTATATCCCCAGATAGAAAAGTAGTTACAGTTTTTAAGCTGAATGATTCTGTGTTGCTGTCTGTAGTATGAAGATATAAACATGCTATCAAAGTACCTCAAGATACTGTGGTCATAAACTGAATTATAATATACAAGTGCTGATTTATTCACATACAGTTGCTAATTATATACATTAGTAAGCTAAGGTCTCTCCTATTTTGAAACATGCATTTAGATTCATAAAATAGCATTCATTGTATTCCGAGATGATATAATGCAGACACTTCTGTTTAACAAATGAGTTCCAGGTCTATGACTAGGT
>PVJX010039649.1:0-15630 GCA_004027295.1 Dolichotis patagonum
ATTGATGCTTTTTCATGGACTGTAGTTCTTTGCTAAACTGGCAATTCATATTTTAAATCATTTTATTTATCTTATTTAGCTTTTTATTAGTGTCTTGTGAAAGCTCCTGGACACTTTGGTTATTACTTCCATTATCTGTTTAATGTTCTGTGATCCTGCTTGAGTACCTCTTGATGTTTTCTAACCTTCCCTCATCCTTTCAAGTAATTTGGGTGTATGGTTTATGCTCTTCTTTTCCTCTATTCCCCTGGATTGGCTTTGGGGAAAGTTAGGAGTTTTGGGAGACACTTTGCTGCCTTATCTTCTCAAGTTTCTTTTTTGGGTTTTGTGATAAGGTTTGTAGATGTTTATAGTGTAAACTGTGTTGCTAGTATAGCAGTCTCCTTTTCAGTGATATACTTTGGGCATGGCCAACAATAGTCCTTTACCTGGATCCTAAATTCTAACCACCTTGTTTAATTTGGGAGGGGAGATAATTAGCCCAAAAAACAAGTTCTCTGGGAATGTACATGCTATTATTAATGTCATAAAAACATGAATCCCTCTGGAGTCTCCAGGTTTTGCTTTCTTTCTGGAGTCCAGTCAGTTTCCCTTTAGTATGAGCCATGAGCCACAAGCCAGGGAAAAGTGCAGATTGTCCCTTCTCTTCTTCACATGATTTTCTATCTTCAGTTTCTTTGTAGGTTTAATTTTCTGTCTGATCCTGGTTCCCTGGAATCTACTTCAACCATATTTTCCTTTTCCAAATTATTTTCCAGTCTCTAAGATTCCAAATCTCCGAGAGGCTGAGTAGTTGTGTCTTACCACTCTGCCATTTTCCTGGGCCACTCACAGCACTTTCTCGTACTGAACTAATGTAAACCACTATACTACAGTAATAACATAAACAGGTGACATTGTGGAGCATTTGCTCTGTGCCACAAACTTTGCTAATTTTTCTGCAAACGTTGTCTTTAAACCCATAATATCCTTGGTTATTATCACCATTTTAAACAGAAGGGAAAAGGTTTTGAGAAATTCAGTGTTTTGCTTTAGTTTAAGTCAACTAGTTAATGACAGACTTCAAATTTGGGTTTTGTTGTTGTTGTTGTTGTTTAGGGGTTTTTTTTGGTACTAGCAGTCAAATTCATGACCTTGTGCTTGCTAGGCAGGCACTTACGCCGTTGAGCTAAACACCCGGCTCCAGAATTCAAATTTGAAATCTTATATATCTGACTGAAAAGCCTTCTACTCTTAATCACTGTCCTATAATTCTATTTTCAGTTAAATGTTAGGCTGTTTTATTTTTATAAGAATGTTTAATATTACATACTTCTGCATCTGGCACATTAAAGTTCAAAGTAAAAGCCAGTAGACCATAAGCTGGAAATTTCTTGCAAGGCCCCTGCCACTGTGAACATTAACATAGGTGAGTCTGAGATAAAGAAGTGAGTCAACCTGTACAAATTGCATTTAATTTTTATCTCAGTAGTTCTGTCTTCAGGTCACTGGGCAGTTCATGCCCATAAAGACCCTCTCTATCCATAGAGAAGGGAAAGAGGAACAATGCAGAGCTTCATAGTCATTCATTTCTTTTGGCTGATGAGAAGGAAAAAAAACTGCTTTCCACTTCATTGTCCGGAAATGCTCTGTGTTTGAGAGGGCATCAAAATGCTTTCTAGTGACTCTTGATATTTCTTTTTTTCTAGAGCAAAGACTCAGGCGGACTGAAGGCTGCTATGATAGAGTTGGTGGAAAGGTTAAAGTTCAAGAGCTCAGACCCTAAAGTAAGTATTCTTTTGGAATTAGTTGGGTGTTGGTTACCCCAAGCATTTTGTTCTCTAAGCACTAAGTTTGAGGGATGTTGATGATCATCTGTTTGAATATTACATTAAGATCTAATTAAGCCTGCCTATCAAAAAGTATTCTAATATGCCTGAATATGTCTTCTGTTTTTTCCTTCTGTTTTGTGACTTATAGCACATAATCATGAATTGTTTTCCCCGAACTGCAGAGAAGTACATTTTTAATCCTTGTCAAGCTTTTGAGACTATGTCCTTTCTGTCCATTAAATCCAGCCAAAGGCTTTTGAGATGTTGATTAGCATAATACTGAGTTCTGAAATGGGATAGAGACCCATGCAGTTGTTTTTTAGTACTAATGTCTCATTTCTCCTCCTCTTACAGGAGTCAGCTGCCACCATGCATGACTTTGTCCTTAGGGCCTGGAGTTTGGTCTGGGAAATGGTTTAAGTGTCCCAGCTTTTTTTTTTTTTAAACAATATGATGAGGCCTGGGGGCATTAATATTCTGGGCGATCCTGCACCGGGGTAGGGATAGACAGAACTGAACACGCTGGAGGGAGTATGACTAACAGAGAATCTCTTCTCTTTACTGAGACACTTATTGAGGCACTACCTGTTAGTGAGACCAGCTGGCTCTGTCTGAGACTCACAGCCTTTGATAATTAAATAAGGAAGAAGAACATGATTTTATTTTACTTCATGTGTTCCGTTTTCCTCCCTAAATTCTTTATAAAGGGAATAGGATGGCATTTCTAGAGCACTCATTGAGAGACAGGCATTATACCTTACATAATTGTAAAATATACAAAATGAAATTTTAACCGTCTTAAGTATATTGTTTACTTGTATTACATTTATATTGTTAGGTAAATACCACTACCATCTGTCTCCAGTACTTTTTCATTATCCTGAAGTGAAACTCCATACCCATAAACACTTAATTTTTCATTTCTCCTCCTTTCATGCTTTTGACTATAGTACTAACCCTGTAAAGTAGCATTTTATTCCTATTTACAGATAAGGACATGGAAGCTTGGAGCGATACGATCATTTGCTCTAACTCTAGTATAATACAGCGGTAGTACTCACTCTGACTCTAGTGTCTATACTTTGTTTCCTGCCGCAAGCCATGCACTGGGTTTCATCCCTTTTCTACTATGTAATCACTTTGTATATCTGTATTCTAAGTTGAACACCATGAGTCAGAGCCATAGACAGTGACATACTCTTTAAAAAATGGCTACAATCACTGATCTAGACAATAATTTTCTCTTTATGTAACATTGGAAGCATTGGGGCACTAGCACTGTCTCTTATATTCTGGTATAGAGTACTAGAGAATTATGTGTCTTGATAGAATAGCAATTAGAGTAACTTTTATCAAGTTTCCTAGCTCATACTCAGGAGAACCCCTGGCATAAGTAGTTTTGCCTTTAGTAAAGATGAGCCACTTATTAAAGATTATCAAAAGCTTTTCTTAACAAGTTTTCCTGTTTTCTAGGGGAACAGCTAAGGGAGACAACTGTATTTTCCGTTTCTGCCATACCCATATGCTTGTAATCAGCAGGACAGTGAAGAGGGAAAGATATGCAGGTCAAATGTTTTGGCTTCCTGTATGAAAGAATGTAGTGCTTCTGATGGAAAACTGACCAGAAGTGAAAGGAGTGAGTGGTCCCATGAGAAGAATCCATAGAAGCCTCAGGATTCCTCCATGATGCGTCATAAGCTAAAGGACCTAATTTGATCTTGGGTATGTGGGTAGATGCTCACCACCCTTTTACCTTCAGGCCCCTTCTTAGACTGTCACATGCATGTGCTGTATGTCATTGGAGTCATTTTGAAGAAAGGTGAATATAATTGAAGAATGACTGCTGTGTCAGAAAGGATGGTGAAAAATAGGACATTTAAATGTATAATTTTGTAACAGAAAATATTCCTAGAAGTAAGTTGATACCGTCCACAAGAGCCCTTATGTATTCACATTTTTCTGCTTTCCTTTAGCACCTTCCCATCCACTTTTTTGAATTGGCCTACTTAAGACAGATGCATTCTCTCAGGCTTTATGACATGTCATTTCCCAGCGCAGTGGCTTTACATAGAAGCACTGATTGAGTCATGGAGAACTGAGTATTATCTCTGCCTCACTTCCTCTGAAATTCCCTAAAGCATCACAAAACTTATTAGTCCAGACACTGAGATCTACTTGAGATTGAGTTAATTTTTAACTCTGAGTTTTGTGAGAGAGTATTGAAAGATACCTATGTTAACCATTCTTTAAAAATTATAAAATAATACATGTTTATAGATGAAAAATACAAACATGTATAAAGGAAAAGTAAAATGAATTCTCTCCAAGTTAACCACTATTAATGAGATTTTGATACATACCCTTCTGCACATTTTTCTATTTTTAAAACTTTTTACAAAATTGCACCTTTGATTTTGGTGTGTCTTTTCTCATTATACAGAATGTTATAGCTATTCCGTGTCAGTAATACAGAGTTAGTTGTTTTTACTGCCTCATTTTATCAAAAACATTTGTCAGACACTTTCTTTTTTCTCCAGACCAGTGGTTCTTAAAATTTAGCATGCATAAAAGTCATCTGGAAGATTTATTAAAACAGTATTGAGCCCTCAAAGTTTTTGCTCTGGGCTAGCTAGAAATTTTTATTTCTTTGCCTTTTTTGTTCCCCTATTGTGTACTGGTGATTGATCCAGAACCATGCTAAGCAAGTGCTGTACTACTGAATTGTTGTATTACAGGCCCTTTTCATTTTTAAAGGCAAGGTCTCAGTTGCCAGGCTGGCCTTGAACTTGTGATCCTCCTGTCTGAGCCTTTCATGTAGCTGGGATTGTAGTTATGTAGCTGAAATCTTAGATGTGCAGCTGGGATCATAGGTACATTGCTGAGATCACAGACTATTGGCTAGGCTCTCAGGTGCCACCATGCCTGGTGCAAGAATTTTTGTTTCTATCATGGTCCCAAATGATGCCGACACTTGTTCAGGAACCCCTTTGAGAACAACTGTGCTTGACTGTAGCTATTTTCCCTTACATTTGATTTCATTCCTTTCAACAAATAGAAGAGCATCTGAAAATAAGCCTGATTTCAACTTTGAAAAAGGAAATGAAATACAGTACATTATGAAAGAGACAAATCAAGCAGAGAAGAGTAGGGAATGGGAAAGGGAGATATATTAGAAAGTCAGCTAGTCTGCCTAGAGGAAGAAGATTGCTTTAATGCATCAATTTCAATAGAATTAGCAAAAGCAGAAGAATTAGCAAATTCATTCATGGGCTCAGTTATAAAACCAGAGGAACAGTAGCACCAAATCCTAGCTACCAGGAGTGAGCCCAAGGACAAGAATCTGAGCCAGTGATGGTTGAAAAATTATGGCACAAAGTTATATGCATGCACATTGCTGTGGTGAGCCTACCTCCAAGGATTTAGAATTTCTGTGAAGTTGCTATATTGTGGGGAAAAGATCACTTTTAATAACAATCTTTAGTTTGTAAAAGGGAGTCAGTTAGTAGTCCTTTAAGTAATAAACTGTTCTGGTAGATTTGACAGGATTTAGTTTGCAAATTTTTTTTTCCAGCCAAATTTTCAAAAATGTCTACAAAGCAACATGTTTTTTTCTGAAGATATTTTATGTTTATGCTAAGTTCTAGAGAAGCCAAAAGATGCATAGTTAATCAGGCTCGTGTGCACATACAAGCCTATGTGTTTGCATGTTTGCATTTGCACATACACCTAGAATTTTAAGACAGAGCGTTCTGAGTTTTATTTTCATAGCTTTCCTAAGTACAGTTATCTTTCATAGTCCATCCAAAGGAAACCAGTGCTCAGAAAGCACATCGATTCCCTCCCCTCCTTTTTTCTGTCCAGGTTTCAGAAAGCATTGAACCAAAAGCCTAACATGCTAAGCTCAATCAAACTAACATCTTATTATGCAGTTAATAACAGCCACTTTCTATATTATGTATTGATTGCTTTTCTTTCCCTCTAAGATGTGCACTTCATTGTTTTCTGTAACTGGTGCTTGAAGCAAACAGTTAAAAAACACAGTCATGTTTCTCAAATTCATACTAATCTAATACGTTATTTTAAAGACAAAAACATCTTAAAACTCTATACAAGTGGCTTACATTATTCTCTGAGTGGTGAGGGATTAAACATGGAATCTGCTTGTACTGGCACTGTCTACAACACAGAAGTTTATTTTTCTTGTCTTTACCCTCTGTCAATGTTCTTTTTTTATAATTTTAATTTTACTAGTACTTGTTTGTAGTACATGAGGATTACATTCATATTGTGGTGTAGTAGTGTTTTTACTGAAGTCCGAAATCAAAAAACAATCTGTTTTAGTATTTCATTTATATTTGTAGTACTTATGTAGCATTTTGTTATTGGAAAAAAGCTTCATAATCATTTTTCATAGCTAATACAGCCCATACCTTCACTCAGAAGTTTGTGCTAATCAGAATGTCAAAAATTATAAGTTTTGTATATACAAATAGTATTGAATATAATCAAAATCTAATTTGAATTCTCGTTGTTAGTGTTGTTATTCACAGAGTTAAGTCAGGTTTCATCCTGCTTTTTTCTTGCCCTGCACTAAGGCAGAGGCAGTGTATATTCAACCAACTAAAGGAGAGAATTGAGATGACTCAGCTATCAAGTTATTACATAGGTGAGTGTTCCTTTGTTTGAGACCGAGTTAGAAATACTGACCTATTTTTGTACTTTTCATAGAAAAATGTAACTAGGAAATCTCAGAGGGCATGAGTTACATTTATCTCTGTATGCTCTGTACTTATTAGCATGGAGCCTGGCATAAAGTGATAGATATACATTATCTATTGCAACAACTCTACGAAAATAAAAAATTGTTCCTTTTTATGGATGAGCAGTCTAACACTTAGAGGGATCAAATAGCTTGCTTGCAAGTGATGGCATTTAAAACTGTAGCCTTATACTCATCTTACTCCCTGTTCTTTACCACTACACTATTGGTGAATTCACAAATAAGCAGTTGTATATTACCTGTTTTCCCTAGTAATATGACCTTTCATGAGTTATTTTCTCTTTACTCTTCATTTATCTTTACTGGGAACCTTCAGCCACATGGCTCACACAATCCCAGAGCATCAGGACTGGTGAATGGCCTATTCCAAGAGAAAATGTGATGAGGTGGGGAGGTGGCAAAGGAGCAGTAACCTCCAGAGCATTTAGCATTGGCGGAAGGAAGAACTGAGGCAGGTGCTTCAGCTGGCTCATCGGATTGATGAGGAGGACACCAGTTGGGAAAAATATCTATGGTTTCTCAATCCCATTTTAGGATCTGAGGGATGGAGACCATTCAGAAGCAAATGTGGCCTTTTTTCATGCTTTGTAGACACTTGGGCAGCAGAAAGAGGAAAAACAAAATTTTTTCCCATCTTTCCTGTTCCTTTGCCTTTACCAACACAAAACTGAACCCCCTCCTCTCAATTGTAAAAGTAGTATTCTCTGTACCAAAATGTGAAAATACAGACAAGTACAGTGGTACCTCGGTTCATGAACACTTTTGTTTGCAAAGTTTGGTTTGCAGACAGAAGCATTTGGCAACATTTTATTCTGTTTGCAAACTCTGCATCTGTTGACAAATGTAACTGTGGCCATCTTTCTTACACAAACACAAATGTGGCCATCTTTTCTAAAGAACAAATGAAGTTTGTGATCTGAGGTACCACAGTATAAAGAAGAAAGAAAAACCACTGCTACCTGCAGTGGATTGTAAACTTTGGGTTTTATTAATTTAAATGCAGATTCTTGGGCCTCATTCAGGGCACATAATTCAGTACGTAGTTCTGAGATCTGATTACGTGATTTGAAAGACGTGAAAAAACAGAATAGTATGCCACTTTGCCTTGTACACAACAAATAGTACAGCTGTCTGTGTCTATATATCTGTATCTACTTTGTTTTTTGCTTTTTTACTTAACATCTCTTATGAATGTGTACCCTTTTTATCATTTGAAGCTACTTATATCTTTGATTCTCAGTTCAGAAAATTTAAGGGCAATCTGTCTTTTCTGTCAAATGGAAATTTTATCTCATAGGCATTTCTGTTTTTGTCTAATGACGAGCAAATTCTGTGAGGTAGGTTTTCTTTCTTTCTGTCTGTCTTTTTTTTTTTCTTTTTTTTCTTTTTGAGACAGGGTTTCACTATGCAGTTCAGGTCGGCCTCAAACACACTTTGTAGCCCAGGCTGGTGTCAGACTCACAGTGATCCTCCTGCCTCAGCGTCCCAAGTGCTGGGGTTACAGGTGTATACCACCACACCTGGCATTTTGTTTTGTTTTGTTCTTTTTTTATTTTCAAAGACATGACAGTTGCAGTATAAAGATAGGCACAGAGGAAACTGAGCTAATGTAAAATTGGACTCCTAGTTGTGCAGTCAGCTGAAAGCACTTGTCTCATAGCCCCTCCCCCCACTCTGGTCAGTGTGTCTTCATATGGTGACCAGATAGAGCTCATTTGGAAAGCTGGGACCACCTGCTCCAATCTTTCCACTTTAGGAAAAGTTGTACCAAGAGATACATCACCAAACCAATGGTAAGATCCACAGCATGTTGACAGCCTTTGGGGTTGTATCTCTACAGCTTTCTCAATAGAGTTTACTGAGAGAGATTAGAACCCTGATGCATTGCTGGTGGGAATGTGAAATGGTGCAATCACTTTGGAAAACAGTCTTAGTTCCTCAAAATTTTAAGTATAGAGTTACTGTATTACCAAAGAGACATGAAACATAGGTTCATTAAAAAATACACATACCAAGGTTCATGGTAGTGTTAGTCATTCTGTCCATAAAGTAGAAACAACCCGCATCTCTATCAACTGAGGAATGTGTAAGTACAACTGAGGAATGTGTAAATACAATGTGTGGGTGTACAGTGGAATATTATTTGACAAATGAAGTACAGATATATATTGCAATATGGATGTTCCTTTGAAATATGGTATAAGGGAAGAAAAATAATTTTCTTCTCTGCCCTTCACCAAGGCAGAGTTATTTAGTTGGGTATGACCCTTTTCAAAAAGACAGATTTTAAGAAAAGACAGAGCAGAATTTTATATATATACACCTAATATATACCTGCATTCAGGCTTAAATATCATAATGGGAAGAGTGATTATGGGGAGGTATCCAGGAAAAAGTGAGGTAAACAAGGTTGTAAGGATGTTGGGCAGATTAAAATTGATACCTTCTCCCTTTATAAGAATTTCTAGTGACTTAGAGTCATCACTGTCTTTCTGGTAGGGGCTTGTGGTGGGAAGCAGGCACAGCATTTCCCACAAGTGGCAGTTTTCTTTATAGATGTAAATTTCTTTAACAAAAGGTTAATTTTTCTTATGTGAAATAATTTATCAATGAGACATTTTTTGGGGTAGCATATTCTGGTCTCCTTCAGGCATATTTAGGGATATCATGTTCTGAATCCCATAAATAATTGGAAGAAACTATTCATAAAAGGCCAAATATTGTATGAGTCCCCTTACATGAAGTGTCTAAAAGAGGCAGATTTATAGATAGACATAAACTGTGTTGTTTAGGGCTTCCAGGAAGGAGAAAGGGGTGACTGCAAATAGGCACAGAGTTTCTTTTTTGGGATGATAAAAATACTTTAAATGGATTATAATAGTTGTACAACTCTAAATATAGTAAAAAGCTGTGAATTGCACACTTTAAAAAGGAGAAGTATAAGATGTGTGAATTATATTTCAGTAAAACTCTGGAGAGACAGTGAAAGAAATTACTGCTTGCTTCTCTTTTTTTGACCCTTCACTTGAATTGTCAGCAGAGATAATGTTTTTCCTTTTCTCTTCTATACAGTCATGAGGGTCACAAACCTGATATTAGCCTTGGGCACGAAGAGGCAGTGTACTGCAGTTACAAAAACTCTGGCTCTGTAAGACCCCGCCCCTGACCCCATTCCTCAGTCAGCTTCATCACTGATAGCTCTGCAACCTTGGGCATCTGTGCTCAGCTCCTCCATTTTTCAGAGTTTTGTTTTCTTTTGCTTTATGTTTTTCATCTGTAAAATAGGGGTTAATAGTGCATACTTCATAGTTATACAGGAAGATTTTATGAGGTAATCCACATAAAACACTTGTGTAACATCTTGTGAATGATGACTGCTTCTAGCTTTTTCCTAGTTCTGATAACCACTATTACTTCCAGCAGAAGGGCATGGGGTGTGGTGGTAGCTTTCCCCCACAAAGTCTTGCTGAGAAGAATGAGCCTCCTATTTGTAAATAACTAGGTCCTGTACTTGGATCAGTTAACACTTCCTAAGATAAATGGCATTTATAGATTGCAAGTTTTCAAGGGCCATTGATACCTGTTGAGTGATAATGACATGCATGCGGGTAGATTGAATTAAATCTCCACAGTTGGGATTGCTTGGTGTGGCTAGTTTTGCCATTCTGCACCCATAGCCTGGCTGCAGGTAACTGCCGTTAATGTTTGTCATAGCTCAATTGCTTGTGCAAATCAAGGCAGATAATTGTGGCTTTGGAGTATGCAGCTGAGTGTCCATATATATTCCCCATAGAAACCAAAAATCGATGCATAGAAGTATTTATTGTTATGAAGCAAACTTTTAGTTAGCAAAACTGCCTGCTACCAAATTAAAAGAAAAATTAAAGAAGTTAAGTCATATTTAAGAAACACGTTAGGAAATCTATCCCCACTTTATATACCACTGAGATTCTTAGTTCCCTGTCAGTCTTCTCTTCTTTCTCCTGTTCTCTTTCTTGTTGGGTCCCCACCTCCTAATTGAACCAACTGTGCACATTGGGCATAGATATTTTAAAGCTAAGGTGGTCAGGGCTTTGAGTTGCCTGGTGAGCTCGAACATTGCTAGAAAGTGGAAGGATAGAGCTTAGATAATATAATAAAACTAACACATTGTGATGGTCTTTTCCTCCTGCTCTACCTCCTCAGTGCACTGTCAGGAGACTCGATAATACACTCTACTCTGCCGAAGCTTTGAGGGCTGATTACATGGCTAACATGGAGAGGGGAGTGGAACTGTCAAGACTCCCCCATAGCAGCCATGCTTCACATTTTCAGTGCTGGATTGTATTTGACATTTAATTTAGGATCCTGGGTATCTATATATAAAACTTTACTGTGATAATAGTGATAAAACCAGCCAGACTTTTATTTAAGGACCTGCCTCTTGCCCTTTCCCTTCCCTTCCCTTCCTTTTTCCTGTTTACCCTCTCATTCAGTTAGGAAATAAAACTCAGGTTTGCTCAACTCAAGAAGATATTTCTGTGATAAGGCCAAACCTACAAAACGCAACTCTGGTGTACTGCAGTTCCATATAGGTGCTCGAATGTATGTATAAAAATAAAATATGAGAGCAGTGCCTCTCTCCTGATAGACTCTGAATTTAGCCAAAGGTGGGGGGGAATTCATCAGGTCTCTGCAGTGACAAGAGAAATTCCATTCAATCTAGTACCCCATTATTGCGTGGCTTTTTTTATTTCTGCAGCAGATGAAAGAGATTCTACAGTATCTCCTTAATTTTTAAGTAAGCCCAGTTAGACATTATAGTCCATATTTATACATGAAGAAAGACAAATTTAGGTTAAATGACCTTTCTAAGGTTGCAGGACCAAAGATACCTTATTCTGTTCTGTGGAAGTTACTGGGGTTTTGTTTGTTTGTTTGTTTAACTATAGGGAATACATTGGGAATAGTACACCAACATAAGATTTTGTGCAGATTTTCAGGGAGCACTTTAAATTGCTGTGATGTGCTCTGTTTTTCTTTTATGGAGAAGGAGCACAGACTTTGGAGTCAGATGACATGAGTCCACATACTAACAGTTGTTACCTCTATCACTTCAGTTTCATGTATAAAGCAGGAGTAATCATATTGTTTTTAATAATGAGTGCCCTGACATGGCAACTTTTATTTTGTGGAGCTGGAGATTGAACCCAGACTTGAGGCATGCTGGGTAAGTGTTCTACCATAGAACCACATACCTAGTCCCCAAAATAGAAGTTTTTGAGGAGATAAGAAATGATGGAGGATCATTTGCTATCACAGCCTTTAAGAACTTGAAAAATACTTTAGCATCTATAGTTAATGAGCCCTGTGGTTCTTGGGTAAGTAGGTTGTAAGCTCCCCAAGAGTGAAGAGAGTAGAATTTCAGTCTACATAGGAAAGGAAATATGCTGAGAGCAAGTTGTGATGTCGAGGACCCTACTATGCCCATAGACTGATAGTAGATGTTAAGCAGTAGGTGACCCATTCTTTCGGTTCTGTTTGTGTTTTGCTTCTGTATTATTAGACTAGATTATGTCAAAGAAGGTGCCCAATGAGAGCTTACAAAAATAAAAGAGGTGGCCACTGTTCCCTGACAGCCTCTGGCCAATTACTAGAATGGAGGTAAGGAGCCTCTGCATTGGTAGCCTTATTCTCCAGTTGGGCGTGTCTAAGAAAATATTTTCTGTGCTTCCTTGGAAAATTAGAATCTGAACTCCCAGGGTTAGAGACTATATCTTTTCTTTAGGAAAGCATGTTGGGCAGTCTACATGAGCTCAGTGAAAATCATATAGAGACAGTAATTACCCAGTTACTGTTGTCTCTGATCAGCAGAACACAACTGATGGTCTTGTGTGCCCGGAGGGTACACATAGTTCTTTCCATGTATTATTTTATGTAAAGCTCAGAAAAATTATTTTTGAGAACTGTAGTACACTTCTTCACAAATGAAGAGACTTTTACCTTTGTGAGGTTCACAAGCATAGAGTTGGCAGAGCAGTCCTTAAAATTATTTTTGTACCACTTCAAACTCTGTGGTCTTTATCACTGTGCCTCTGTTGGGAAGAAGACTCAGAAGAAAAAAATACCTATACCCCAGTGCCCTTTCTTTTATCCTGTTCATATGCAGTTATTTTGTCATTGTATTTCCATTGTATACAAATAGCTTGGCTGTCCCAAGAAGGCATTGGAGTATAAAACTGGAATGGAGGTTGAGAGGTGAGTTTTGTTTTAAAACTGCTTTAGTCTTCTGCCCATGAGAATAGTCCCTCTTTGTTTATTCAAGAGGTTTAGAATACTATAAATACATGTACTTGCCTCCTCAAACTTTTAGTGTTGCTTTCTGTTTCTTACTGCCTATATAGTAGCTCCTAAAGCAGAAGCTGTTTTTTTACTTTATACTAAGTTCAGGTGGAAAGAAAACAGAAAAGATGCTGTTAGTCGTACACTAGGTTGATGCAATCCTGTGTATCTTGGGGAATTTATTCTTCTACTTTCATATTCCTACAGTGTAAATCACCCAAAGTTTTTGATACTTAGAAAAAATAATACTCCAAAGATTGTGATTGTTGCCTTTATTGCCACCCTAGTGCCAGATAAAGAAAGAAATAAGAGTAAGCAGTAGTTTTGAGTCAAAGTGAATCCAGCATCCCTGGTAAACTTCTTTCTGGTATATCCAGTTTGGTGCCATATCACTGAGTTACATGTCAGGTTGCCGTGGCAGTCAGTGCACAGCAGGTAGCAGCAGTCCTGGGAGGAAAGGATGCTCCGTAGCAGGGCCAAAACCATAGAGGTTTAGATCTCTCTTTCTCACTAAGAGCTACTCATCATCAGTCACCTGTGCCTCTGTCTCTGTTAGGTGACTAGGGTGCACAGTTGTTGTCTACTTTATAACTGATTAGTAGATTCATTTTAAGTGCTTACCAGGCATTTTCAAGTGCAGTACCTCCAGGAACCATGATCCTGAGTCTCTTAGTACTGTGTATATGTATACATGTGTTTAGATGGTGTCTTAGTTACTTTCTACTCATTGCTGAGACAAAATACCTGATGCTCAAAGTTGAGAAGGAAAAGGATTATTTCTTACACTTTTGGAGGTTTCAGTCCATACTCAGTTGGCTCCAAGGCAGGGTGGCATGGCGGGGCCACAGTGCATGGCGGCTGCAAACAGCAAAGCGGAAACGGGCAAGAGAGAGACACCCCTTCTTCCTGCCATTATATCACATCCTGGCTCTACCCCCTAGGAGAGTGTAGCACTGACACCACCAATCCAAGCACTAGACAATGAACCAATCACAGATGCACAATGCAAATACATGAGGCCTGGGGGCCACCGACATAAACCATGACATTCCACCCCTGGCCCCCAAAGACTCATGTACATCCTTTATACAAAAGACATTTAGTCCATCTCCAAGAGTTGCCAAAGTCCTAACATTTTCAGCGTTGCTGAGAAGTCCAAGTCCCAAGTCTCCTCCAATATCTGTGGCAAACTCTTAACTGTAACCCACTATACAAGTGAAACAAGGTTAAACATTTCTGAAATGCAAAGGCACAAAATAAACATTACCATTCCAAAAGTTACAAATGGGGGAATATAAAGCATTGGAAACAGAGCAAGTCCAACATCCAGCAGGGCGAACATTAAGTTCTAGAGTTCCATGCTTAGCATTTGAAGCAATCTAGTTGCAAACTCCAAAAGGCTTGGGTGATTCCACCCCCACTGCACTTTCAGGGATTTCAGCTCCTGCAGCTTCTCTCTTAAACCCTCTCTGCTCAGTTTTTGCAGCTTTCCTTGGATGATCCACGTTCTTGGCTTTTCCAAACTTCTGGAGTCTCCGCTGCACCTTTGGCTTCACACTTACATCTTTACATATTGCCCTCTGAGGGGCACACTGCTTGGCCTCGCAGGCCATTTGCAATCGAGGTGGAAGCCGTCTTACCCTCAGAATTTGTGCATTTTCCTTGCACCTAAAATCAGCACCATGTGGATGCCACCAAGGTCTGCTGTCAGCTGGAGCAGTAGCCAGGCCTTTCTCTCTCTTGGCTATGGGGCTTCAGTGCCTGGATTGCTGGGCTCTGTTTACCTGATTGTGAAGAAAAGCTTTTCTATGTTGCCGCCATTCTGGAACCTCATGTGGCTGCCGCCATTCTGGAATCTCATGTGGCCTCCCGTGCCATTCTGGAGCATGGTGCTCTGAAGCTTTCTCATCTGAGAAAATTCTTTCACCTTTGCAGTTTGGAAGCTGCAAAGGGTGGAGACCACTGCTTCCTGGGATGCCGGGTGGCCATCTTTCTTATCTCTGTTTCTTCTCAGCAATGAAAGTCTCAGCACTATCTTTACAATCCACAGCTTTACTGGAGTTTTCCTTCTGGCCAAACTCACAGTGTTTTAAATTATCCTGCTGGGCTCTTTGTTCTTGATTAGCAACATAGATCTGGCTAAAAGCCCCCAACAGTAGCCATGCCACAGCCTCAATGTTTGACTGCCTTGAAATTTCCTTTGCCAGATTAATCAGCCCATTACCCTTAATTTCAGTCTCAGGCAAAGTCTCTGGGCATGAGCAAAATGCAGACAAACTTTCTGCCAAGCCATAACACACATCATAGGGAGTCCAACAACCAATGCAGTCTTCCTTCCCAGCAGAAATCTTGCAAGCCTGGTCTTTACCATCAGGCTTTCTATCAGCCTTCTGGTTTCCTGAACTCTGACCAGAATCTCCTCTACACAACTACCTAAGTTGCTTCAGCTCTGTGCATCCAGGCAACATGTCCGAACCTTTCCAAACTCTGCTCACAAGCCATTTCCAAAGCCTCTTGAAAAACATGGTCAGGTATAGTCACAGCAATGACCCCACTCCTCCGTACCAAATTCTGTCTTAGTTACTTTCTACTCATTGCTGAGACAAAATACCTGATGCCCAAAGTTGGGAAAGAAAAGGTTTATTTCTTACAGTTTTGGAGGTTTCAGTCCATACTCAGTTGGCTCCAAGGCAGGGTGGCATGGCGGGGCCACAGTTC
>PVJX010039651.1:0-15644 GCA_004027295.1 Dolichotis patagonum
ACTTTTTAAACATTTATCACACTACCATATAAATATATCATATTTTACCTGCTACATATGATAATGATATATGCATTATTTATTCAGAATGTGGAGTGATTATTTTAACTACAATTTTAAATCTTAAATTTAATATATTTTTTAATATTGGAGAATCTGGCATGGTAGGCAAACTCCATAGTACTGAGTACTCTTAAATCATTAATTCCTTAAATGTCTATCTCTCCCTAAAAGTATAAAAATTCTCTTCTTTTTACAAAATATTCAACAATAACCACAGTACCTCCCTGTAATATTTCTAGATACATGCACAAACACCTGTGTGAATGTATTATAAAATAACCAGTCTTACAGTGTCAGGCTTTCATTTTGTTACTACTCTTTTCATGTTATAATACAATTAATAATAAATATAATATGAAAAACAAAACTACAGCCTTTCCAATGTGGTTTTAGAATAAATTCTTGGGAGGAGCAAAGATATATGTGCATTTTATATTTTCACAGCCATTTTCAAATTTTCCTCTAAAATGTTTCTGTTGTTTTACAATATAATTGCTTATGCTTTCATGGAAGCTTGTAAATTATTTTCCTCTTCGCTTACCTGATAAGAAAAGTTGTTCATCATGTTTGTGTGTTATTTTCCAGATATATAGTTACTTGTGGTGGTAACTAGCATTCTACATGCTAACATAGATTTGTCACTCTGCTGAACTCCCTTTTCATATAACCTGGTTGGAGTTGGTTATTTTTATGACGCATATTAATTTATTTGTTGTTGTTTGTTTTGTGATATTGGGAGTGAACTCAGGGTCTCCCGCATTATACAGCTGTCACCCACTGAAGTGCGTACCTATTCCCTAGCATTTATTTTCGTGGTCCAGAAGTGGGTTTGTGTAATATATTTGTTGGATAACTTACTAGTGTGTTCAGCCAGATTTTTGTTGTAGGCATTTAACACGTTTTTGATACTTTTAGCCTTTTCTACTATGCAGTACATAATTGTGCCATTTGAAAAATATTCTAATTGTATGAATTTATTCATACTACTTTGGTTTTCAACTTATTTCATTTTAAAAGTTTGATGTCATGAGTATTTTGAATGTATTTCTTTTGCTTTAAATCTTTTTTCTCAAATTTATACTCTGTAACTTGAACGCAGAGATTTTCTGAATGGCAGAATCTTCGTACACATCCCCCTTATATTCTCGATTGTTCTTTATTTGACTTTGACTTATTTTTACTTATCCAGAAGTTCATCCTTCAAAGTTCATCAGTTCTGGTATTTTGCAATAAAGAATTTTTTGTAAAATTTTCTTGTTTCCTATGGAGCAAATCTCTGATTTTTCTATCTGTATCTTATCAAAATTATTAGAAAGATATGAGTCCCGAGTTTATTTCTATCTTTCTAGTAATTTTCCTTCTAAGGTTTGATCACTTACATTCAAAGAGTCTTAGCCGTTCATTTGCCTTACCTGTGTTATGTACTATTACAAGGTTTCTCCTATCAAATCCTCACAAAAATGATAACTATCAGAATTATTGTACATGTTAACGAGCCAGCCTGGGTCAATTCACAATGTCAATATACTTCCAAACATGTTTTGTACAACAAACATGTAAACTTCATATGTTAATGTAAAAGTTAAAAAAATAGATACCATACTTCGAGCTTAATACTTTTTGTATTTTATTCCCTGTGAAGAAAGCCCTCTTCGTTTTACAGCTTTAACATACATAATTAATGTGAGTTACTGTTTAGAGTGGGGCTTTCAAGACTTTTTCCAGAAATGATGACCAGAGTCCATTACATAAGGCAATGGGCACAATTAATTTAAATTGTTTATCAGCTCTGTGATGAGGGCATCGGTGCTCTAATCATACCCCTCCCTGGTCTTTCAGTTAGAAGCTATTTTAGCACAAATGTCATTAAAAATTTTCACGTCTTTTACTGAAAGCTCTCCTTTCATACACATATGGCAGCTTTCTTTCTATGCCAAAGGAAAGGAAAAGGATTAACTTAAGCATAGATTAACAAATGGCTTTTCGTTAGGGCAGTTACATTCATCCTTCCCCTGAAAAACCTTTTACATAGTGTCCCTTAATACTAAGAGACTGGTGACTATGTCTTGAATCAATGTGGGACAAGTGACTCAAGATACTGATGAAATGTTTTGAAAAACTGGATAAGGGGAGACAGGCAGCAGACTGGAGACCTAGTGGGAAACTTTATTTCCTCACCCTCATTCAATATTTCTGCAGCTTTTCTTGACAGACAGTAGACAAACAAAACCTGAGTTATCCTACACAGAATCACAAAGTGGGCTGCATGGTGGGTGAATGGAATCACCAAAACATTAAGCAAAGCACAGGTTGCAATCTGAGAGAAAACAGAGAAAAGACCTAGACTTTGCCCCATGTATGCAGATGGACACCGGAGTACAACTTTAAGCTGTTAGAGAGCTAATGTTTGCGTGCCTCCTGCACGGAGGGCTGGGAGCACCAGGATTCTCTGTTTCTCCTGCATGAACAGAAGAGACTGAACACATTTAATTTCATGGTATTTGTAAACAAAGTCTGTTCATAACTGTTTTTGTTATACTGCTTTAAAACAATCGAAGGATTGGGAAAAATATACAAATTCTCAGGGAATTATAAAATTAGCATCCTGAGTGATAACATGATTAGCTAATCTTTAAATCATTTTATCTGTTATAACACCTGCATCGTATTGCACTTCAGAGTAGGAAATCTTATTTAAGGGGAAAGCAGTACCAAAAATAAATATAAAAAGAATTATTACTTCTTCCATCTGAAAGATAAGTTAAGATACAGCTAGAAATTTGTTATGGTTGTCAAACACCACCTGTCAAATGTTGAAAATACATACCTACATGATATCTCCAAATTTAGATAAGAGTAGTTCCAACTGTTACACACATATAAAGTTATATTGCTGTACCCTAAAAAACACCAAACAAACAAAAAGTTTTTCCAGGCTCCTCTATTTGCTAGACAATGAAAGTAAACACTTACTGTTTATTGAACAGAATTTATGAAGCTGTCAGCAAACTGACACATGGCAATAAATGTACGGTGCATGGAGTGTAGATAATCTGCAGCTGAATGAATTATACTAATTTTGGGGCTTGCATATTCATGCTATGGAAATAGTTCTTGTAACAGATTTCTTCATTGTCTGCAGGTGCAACAGCGTGGTTAGAAGTACAGTTAATTGCCCTCTAGGACCAGAGGGAATTCACAGGGCCATAGAATTTGCTTGTTTTCTGGAAGAGTATTCATGATTTGTGTGAGGAAGCCAAAACACCCATAATTAAATTATCACAAATGCAAACACTTTACTTATGAAAAGATATTCAAAGTACAGATCGAGGTTTCTTACTATTTTAATATCATAATTTTATTTTTATATACCTTGCAATCAAAAAGAGATTTGCATTTCCAGTTTAATGTCACTTGATTAAATGAGATTGTTGATTATAGCACTAAAATGGAACAATATGCATACCTGCCACACTTTCTGTCACAATGAAATTACGTAGCTCGGTAAAGTTAATTAGAGAAAATGTGATCCCTCATGGAACATATTAAAAGCAAAGTATTGTATTTGCTTCACCAGAAGATACATTATTGGATCTCTGAAAACAGAAATTAATCATAAAAATGCGCATTTTTTTGTCATGCAGTCTACATAGCTGTGGTGAAGGGTTCATTTGAGGAAAAGAAATGTGCTAGTTCTCTGGATTTTGCATTTGTCAGTGATTAGGTATTTTTGGTTTTTACCAAAAATGATTCAACATGTTAAATTTTGTTTAAAATATTTGATCTACCTTTGTAATATGATATCTTTAACTCTTTGGGGAAGATACCTAGAAAAGGAATAACGATCATACCCTTGTTTATAGCAACACAACTCATAAGAGCTAAATCTTGGAAGTAGTCTGTATGTCCATCCACAGATGAACTCATAAATGTGATACTGTATTTACATACAGGGGGCTACTACTCTGTAATATAGGAATATAAACAAGTCATTTGTGAGAAAATGAATGTACCTTGGGACCACAATGTTAAAGGAAATAAATCAAACACACAAACTTAAATATCACAAATTTCCTTTGTACGAGAAACTCCATATATATATAAAGAGCGAGCAAAATAAAATAGAAATAATACAACACAGGAGCTAAATCTTTTGTGAAATGGAAAGGATCAAAGAGACAGAGGTGGGGGGGAGAGAGGAAATGGAATGAAAAAGGATTAGGATGTGTTACATACATGAATGAAGACTCTATGATAATGCAATCATTGTGTATTGTAAACAGATACTAATAAAATAAAAAACAAATACATGGTCTAGTTTATACAAAATCCTTTATTATTTCTTTATTTCAGACCTTCCTTTCTATAGACTGCTTTTTAATGACTTTGACTTAATTCTTTGGTTCAGTAGCAGTAACTGTTTTAAAGACTATTATTAGTGAATTGACACTGTAAATATAGGAATAAAACTAGACAGTAAGACAATGTAGTACTGTTAAAGCAATAAATGTAATAAGATATTAAATTGTGTATGAGGATTTGTAAACAAATAGAAAATCAGTGCCATATCCTAACTTGGGAAATCAACGCATTTTTTATTTAAGTATGAATTACTGTTTTATGCCCTTCCAAATTTTAGTGTTCTATTTTCATAAAAAAAAAGTTACACATACCTTGTTTGGTGGTATTACTGAAATGAAAGAGACTGAGGTGATAAATTACAGAAAAGTACATGTTTCTGTGGTGCTGGTAAAGGTACAACTGGTGAAAAGCAGGGAGGGTATGGGAGAGACCAGAATAAATATTGAAACATAAATCTTATGGTGATGAATTTGAGAGCAAGGCAAACAATGAGTTTGTAGGATTTACAAATAGAAATCTGTAAATTTTAAATCTGTATGCCTTTCTGGCAATAACATTGATGGTGAATAAGGTAAGAAAGGAAAGGCATCACTATCTTGGCCAGTTAGATATATTTAAAATGAAAAATATTTGGATATTAACATCATAGATAAAATCTATACACTTCTTGTGTTTATTTCTCACAACAGTACATTATAAATATTGTGTTACAACATTATAATTATTATGATTAATATGGCTAGAGTGTTAACATGTTAATATAGTTGTCATAACATAATAAAGTTCATTGGTCTAAATAATAACATGTTCTAAGTATTTTTATGTGATATCCAGTGTCCATAACTTGTATATAAAAGTTGAGTTGTAAAAAGAAATTTTATATTATTGCCAAGAAAATTTAAATATATAAATTATGCAAATAAGAACACTTGTAAAATTGTTTGACCATGAAGAAGTTCCCTAATTGTTTACATCAGCACATATAAAGTATAGAGTACATATAGATAAAATGTTTTCAATATGAAAATAACCTCAAGTATAAATTGTATAAAATGGAACTCAGTAACTCAAAGCTTCTTAATTTTCAGTATAAATAGCAAACATTTTCTTCAAAAACTATTGTTAACCTCTGTGTTCTACCGGTGAACACTCCCCTAAGTGCTATAGAAAACTGCTATAGAAAGTATCTACTGATTGTTACAAACAGAAAATTTAAACTACAGAAAATACATATACAATACACAGTTTGATCTCAAATTTGCACAAATTTCTTTCAATGTCATAAGTCTGTGTATCTGCTTACTATAAAGGGCATTTTAGATATTTATTATTCATTTGATTCTTGTAAAGCTTTTCTTTAAAGTCCAATGGATTTTGAAAAGAAAATAATACCATTACAATGTCAATTTTTCTTTGTAACTACAAAACCATACATCTCTTTTAAGACATTTTCTAATTTAATATAAACATTTTCATTTTAACACATTGTTTTCATAATTAACTTTTATCAATCTTAGTTTTATCATGTTACTCAAAATTTCTTAAAATATTGGTTTGACTCAAGACAAATTAGAGATGGGTGGTTAATTATTCTTTTTAT
Source organism: Dolichotis patagonum (assembly GCA_004027295.1). Taxonomy (NCBI): domain Eukaryota; kingdom Metazoa; phylum Chordata; class Mammalia; order Rodentia; family Caviidae; genus Dolichotis; species Dolichotis patagonum. The sequence goes on from PVJX010039651.1 coordinate 6,026, forward strand.
TCTACCATAAATATACTTAACTCAATGACTAAGTTTTGGTGATCATTCTCTTGTTAGGATAATCTATAAATAAATTTGTTATGTTGTTTTATACTCGTTCAAGTTAAATACACTATAGTATCTTTAATGTTTATATCACACTTACATTATGTTTCTTGTCTTAAAGTTGAAGGCCATTTGTTATTTATGTTCAACAATGCTACTTTTTCTCCAAAATCATTTTTGTAATTAAACGATGATTTAATACTTGAAAACTAATGACTAAAAGTCCCCCCCAAATAATCAAATATTTAAAAATACTCATCTATTTTCCATAACAGTGGATTTTTTAACTATAAGAAAACTCTGTTATGCTTATTTTTCATCTGGTTACTTTTAGAAATGAATTAATTCTATTGGAGTTTTAAATTATGTGTGTGTGTGTTCACACACATACACCTGATTATACTTGCATGCAACATGTTTTATGTAGTTTTATGTTAGCTACATAATAATGACTGCTATTCTATCTAGTGATAGAAGGATTTTGAATTTAGAAAATCTCCACTTTTTCACTCCATTTTACCAATTTAAATAGGTAATAACACAACCATCATCCATACAAAATCAAATCTTACCTTTTGCTTCAAAATTATCTTCTAGTAACCAGCCTGCTGCCTACCGGGGCGTGGGCTTAGAATCAAACATACCATAACACCCCCCCACGCTAACAATTGGGATCCAAGGATCTGGGTATCTCTTGGGAGGTGACCATATGTGGTACAGCAAGTGGGGGGAGTTTCCTTCTACTATCTCTGAAGGCAGATATTTTTATTGCTGTTTTGCTTTGTCCTGATTAACGATGTTGCTCTATTCAATAATCTGTCTTGATGTGTTCTATAATGTGTATTTCTTTTGATTTTGCTGTACCTAATGGAAGAACAACTATTGTGAAGATAACGAGATATACAATGGTGCCTATTATTGTTGTCCTGGGGACCTACTGTGATGTTCTGTGCCAATTTCACTATACTGTCTCAATTGGCTTTATTCCATCCTGTTTTGTTGTATATTACTACCTCCAAGTTAATAAAAATTAAATAAAAATAAAACAATAGAACATGAGAAAACAAGGTAACAAAATACCTCCAAAAACTCCCAACTCCTTCAAAGCTGATCCATGTGACATGAATGAGGAGAAACTCAAAAACAAAACAACAGAATTATATAAGGTGACTAAAAAGGAAATAACAACAACAAAACAGATCAGTAAGGTACTGAGCAAGCTGAAACATGATATAACTAAACAGATAATGGAATTAAAAAGCAAAAGGAGGAAAAGAAAATGTGCTAAAGGATATAACTGCATATATGTTTAAGTGTGTGGGATTGATAACTGTATTACCAAGTTTTTGTTGGATCGTTGAACAGAACTGTTTATAGCCTCACTGTTTGTTCACTTTTTATATCTTAATTTTGTAACATGAACAACTATTTCTAAGAAGACAATATGTAATTTATCAAGTAGTGATTTCTTATTTTTTTTGAAATTCTGTATTATTTCTACGCTTTTTTCTGTTTTGCTTTTTTTTTCTCTTTAAAATTTTAAAAAAAATATCAAAATTATCTTCTACCTTGGTTTCTGGAAGATCGTTTTTTTTTTTGTTTTGTTTTGTTTTCTGTGTATTTTTTTTAGATCGTATGGTCTTAACTTTTTTGTGATGGCCACTATTGCCAGGCCAGACCTTGACAGGAAATCAAATACCTTACTGTGAAAAAGAACTCACAACTATAGAAATGTATAATGATATGGACAGTAATTTGTTTGTATTGAGTGACTCACATACATCCTTGAATATTAGTGTAATTCTGTTCTGTAAAACCCACAGTCCTAGTTTCTTTGCTTCTCCAACCTGGGAAGATTTTCATGCTCTGGAGATCAAGTCCTGTCTGTTTGAGTATCCGTGTAGCATCACGCAGAATTCCTGAGTCACTACTGGACTACTCGATTCAGTGGTTTACATTTACACTATCTCACACTCTCTTTTGTGAAATATTTGTTGGCTTGACAGTACAAAATAGAAGAAAAAATGAAAGGGTGTGTAAGTAATTTTCACTCATAGTCTGTTGTTTCTGGTCTGGTATAGTTTTCTGCTCTCTTCCATACCTAACCAAGCTCTCAACCACATAGCTACACCTCCAGCCCTGTAATTAGTGTTTCATGCAGTTTTCTAATTTATTTTTCATTTGTGTACATTCGTAGTTTCACAAGGTGTGCAAATAACAGGATTATAATGAGCTGGTTGGTGGATTAATGAATGATGGGTATCCTATGGGTGTTCAAATATATCTCCCTCTTTGTTCACAAACCAGGACCTTGCTTAACTATATAATATTATTTCACTTTGGAAAAATGACTCGACTATTTAGAATCTTTTAAGATCAAAATGTCTTATATATTTTTATTTTTTTCAATTATTGAAAATCAAAATATTGCTGTCATGCTTGATCTTTTTATAATTTCCTGGTGTTTTCCCACTACTTCCCAAGATTCCCATGAAATTAAGAAGCTGATTTTCATCTTCAAGCGAATCCAGATTGCAAGACAATCGGTGGGTTTGAAAAGCTTGGAAAGCCTACTCTCAATCTGACTTATTCCTCGGGTAGTACGCAGGGCCCTGCTAGCATGTTTTGGACACCTGAGGCTGAGATGCTATAGAGATAATCGCAGTTTTACTCCATTTCTGCCTTTCATTTTACACTACATGGATCTACTATTGAACGCCAAAAGCAATTGTTTTTGCAACAAAATTCATTAGATGTATAAGCCTATGGTTTTTTATTTCTCTGTGAAGCCAAATTATATCAAACATTTTTTAACTCTCTTTTCCTAATGTAACTAAAAACAGCAAATAAGCCTTTCTTGAAACCCACCTGAGAGCTAATTTTATATCAACAAATTATATGAAAGTTATTAAGACATATTAGTTCATAGTTTATTTGCTTATCAGAAGTTACCATGATAATCTAGGATATAAATTTTAAAAAAAAAACATTAGAATGTATTCCTCCATTTCGTTGACAAAATTTCCAATGTGAACTTTTCCGTTTTGATAAACCTTATAACTGAAGGTGGCTTTTTGTTACTGCTTTGCTTTACTGCTTCCTGCCTACCATGCTATGAACTGTCGGTTTTGGAGTTAGCTGACTATGGACAAAAAGGATAAAGTGTGAGCCAAAATGAACTTTCCCCTCTTTAAAAATTACCTTGGTAATTTTATGAATTCAACATGGCAGGAATCTCAAGATGAGCCAGGGAGTTCTCCTCTGAAACTTTTGGATTTGACACATAGAGAACGAGCCCTCTGTGGCTAGAAGATGGAGTAGTGATATCTGAGGTTTAATCTGGGAGAAGCTGCATTTTACTGACCTCCCTCATGAAAATTACAGATTTCTGTTATGTAGAGAAAGAGATAAGATGTAAATGCACAGAGAGAAGTATAATGAAGAAGCAGAGTAAACATATTTATTCAGATTTTTAAATCTGTGGTTCCTGGTAACTATTCTTACTTTCAAAAGCCATCAGAGTTCTCTCGAAATATATTTCTCATTTATTAAAAATGATATAGTTTTCTTCAAATGTTGCAAAAATTTCCTAATACAAATATTCTACTATTATTATTAAATATGAAGTGATAGTGTATATTGAAAGATTATAGTAGTTCATAGTCAGAATAAGAATAGCATTAACTTCTTCATATTTACTATATATATATCATATTTAATTGATTGTGTAAGCACTCAAATATACTTCTCTGAATGATACAAAATAAAACTGAAGAACAGTAAAATGATTAATTTCATGATTTTTTATAAATAGATTTTAAGAATAATTTCCTTTTAAAATATGTTTATTGGAGATTGAATACAATTTTGAAAAAGAATCACAGTAACGTTTGTTAGCTCCACAAGAATAGAGTATCTAATGTGACCTTCAGAATTCCCAGTATAGTTTAGGGAAATGTTCATTTTTCATCCAAATATGTGTACATTTAACTTTTCATAAATTAAATCATCATTCAAACTTTTTGCTGTGCTCTTCTAGACTTCATATCTTAAAACACATTTGGAGTTTACATTTTTTTATTTTTGTATATTTTTACTTATATTTATTTTTTGTCAGGAATGAAATACTGACCGAGAAGAGGAAGAGGAGAGATACAATAAAATCTAACATAGTAATGATTTACAGTCAATATATTTACGGTAAGTGTCAATCTTATTCATGTATTTTAACACTCACAAAGGTCCATGACCTCAGCTTTGTATTAAATCTTCTTTTTGTAGGTGAGAAAACTTGGCTCAATAACTTAGGCAGAGACCACTGGAGCCGGAACTTAAAACAAGTATTTTAACTCCAGAGTACATGCTTTTAAATACTGACTGTAGTAAATCCCTGAGTTTAAAATGCAAGTTTTCCAGAGCCAGAATACTTGTTTATACCAAGTCAATTCCTCCATTGTAAAGTAAACCATACCATAATGTGTTTCATTATCACTACATGAGAAAAATAAAGTGAAATACTAATTGGAAATCATGTTTTACACACTAGTAATGATTATTAATTAGTATATGTGTATATATATATGAGTTTATACTCATTTATAGGACACAAAAGTTCTTTATTTTTGTTTGGGTTATCAATTCTAATTGCTTCAACTATTGGCAAATGTAGATAATAGGACTTTCAAAACTTGAATGCCAATTAATATTTGAATATATATTCAAATGTTAATATATATTATATATATTATATTTATATCAATTTTAATTTTCAGGTGTTGTGCTTTTAGGGTAAATATGTAGCTTAGGTTTACTTCTTTTGCTTATTATGATATTCCAACTACTTTAAAATCAGAAAGAGAAAAAAGAGTTTAGACATAATAAATGGGCATATTTCTCATATATTTCTCAGGATTAATTAAAAAATGAAGTCAGTTAAAATGAATTAACTCATTCTTATTCATTAAAGTTTAAAAGAGAAGCGCCATTATGAGCCTTATTATTCATAAATGCCGTTAGCTGTGGTGACAAAAGTTCTATCAATTTGCAATAAAATATAACCACATGGTGTTTCACACTTCATAGTTCTCTGATGTGTATTAAAACATGGGAGCTTCTTAGAGAAGCAAATTAGGTAAACCCAATTTTTATTCTTATTTCACTTTTGTCTTGCTCTGCAAACTTTTGTCAGGAGTACATGTCATAAACCTAGAACTATAAAGCTGTATGCAAGAATTCATATGAAATCTTTCCAAATTAAAGGAGAAGGAAAGATAAGATGAGAACATTTGTGAATGGTCTTGGTCTCTAAATAGAGAGCAGTGGAGTTGTATTTGTGTTGTCTAAATCATTTTAAGCAGAACATTTGAGTTTGTTTTTGTATGTTTATATGACACAATAAAACATGAAGCTAAAGCAATAGCCTTCAATGAGATAGTAAACTTTTTATTGTTCAGTCAAAAAAGTTGAAGGAGCCCTTGGCATGAGAATTCTTGATATGTGTGAGGTTACGAGTGTAGGGGAGACCAGGGCACTCACCTGACAGTTTTCTGGCTGGATTGAGGTGTTGCATGCTCATTCTGAAAGGAGAAAAAGTGGAGAATGACTCAGAGGTTCTTCTCATATTTCTTCCTTCCTTTCCTCTTTCTTACATGCTTCCTTTTATCATTTCTTCTTCGCTCCTTTGTGTCTTTCTTTCATGTTTTTCTTGAATAGATGGATGGAGGAATATTTTGAAGATTCTGTATTTTATGTTTCACAATGGAAAGTCCTTTGTGCTCTCTAAAAGACGGTATTAAAAATGTATGTTGGGTACAGAATACAGTGTAGATTTAGGGTGAGTCTGTGGGCATATTATGATATTTAAAACCATAAGAGTAGTGGACAAAAAAAGAACTGGGCCCTATCTTGAAAAGACAAAACATAAAATATTTGATGAAACTACACAATGAAGACTGAATTAGGATGTGAAAGAAGACAAGTAAAAGAGTGTGTGGCATCATATAACTCAGTTATTTCAGGGAAGAAATGCTTGTGTGTATTCATCGTTGCTGATATTCAAAATATAAATAAGAACTATCTTTACAATGTACAAATAACTGGGCCAATTTGAACTATTCTAGTAAGACAGTGTGGGGAGAGGAGAGGAGAGGGAGAAAGAAAATAGAGAAAAGTAGTAAGTGAAAAGGAGGATGGGGAATTACAAGGAAAATGTGCAGCATCTGGTGAAATTCTGTCTCATTGGTCCATTTAATCCCTCCTTCCTTAATCAAAAGTTTTATTGTTTCACTTTATCACTGATAAGAGCAAAATGGCACATGTCAAATAAATTGCCAAAGTTCTTGCAGCTAATTAACAAAGCCTAATTTTGGACAGTCCAACACATGAAGCAGAATACGAAATGGTCTCAGTGTTGCTGTCGTAAAATTTTTCATGTGCATTGAGCATTTTCAGGAAGTCTTGCTTAGCAGGAGGCTGTGGCTAAAGAGTAATAGAGGATGTGACTGAGAGCATAAAAAAGAAACAGGTTTGTAAATAACCTTGGGTTTAACTTTAATATAGTATTACTGTGGTCTAGTGGGTCGGGGTCAGGTGTCATACCAATGTTTCAGGAAGATTAGCTAGAAAAAATTGTATATATAAATGGTTTTGTGTTACTGTAGAAATTTGTCTATAACGACTATCAAAAAGACATTAAACGCTAACATTAGGAATAAGATGATATTCAGATGGCCATAAAGGTCAATGTACAAATGTTTTATTTAATAATTTAATTTTCTTCACATAAATTTATCTGTTTAATCCATCATTGTAAACATGTATTCACAGAGTTATACAACAATTAGGCAAACTCAAGATGACTTGACTTAAAAATGCAAGAAAAAGTACGCATTTAAAGATAATCTGGATATATTGCATATATTCAGAAAAATACATAAATTTAATAACTTATGTAAAGCGTTTGAGGAGTGCTAGTTGGAGGATAAGTATACTCATTCTGTATAATTTATATATCATACTGTATGTTATATATGTATAAATATATAATACTTTATTACATACATTAAATGTGACCGGCCTAATACAAAATGCATTGTTTACATACTTTTATAAAAGTGTGTGTCAATTTAAATATTCTAATATTTAATATTAGAAAATATGTTTTGAAAATTATGAAAATGGAAAGTGCATCATTTTGAGATGTTTACTTTTCAAAAATCATGTATGAAAATGAAAACTTTTCCCACATATGTAAAGCCTTTAATTTATTGAGTTTTAAATTCCCTAGTAGCACAACTATGATTTAAAAATAGTTTATACCGTCACCTTAACATCATTAGATTATCACAGCTTTTTTATTTTGCTTCGTTTTCTGAGGTAGAGTCTCGCTAGACAGTCTGGGCTTCATTCATCTTCTGTCAGGAATTCTTGGACCATAGGCTTGTACCACTGCACCTAGCAGCAAACTCCCTTCTTCTGGTGTCAAAACTCACACTGAACAGAGTTCTAGGTTGCAAAAGAGAGTTTATCTTTTGCATCTGTCCACTAAGTTGTAGTGCACAAGTTAAAACAAGGCACACACACAGGAGCCATGCACGGACATTTTGGGAAGTGAAAACCGTCTTCATCCTGAGCCCACATCCAGGTCTCCAGAATGAGCTAGTGTTTTTATGCCATCCTTCACTTGGGCTTGTGTGATGAATCCAGGAATTTGCTTATGATCAAGCGAGGCTGTAATGTCTACCAAGAGTACTGAGACCCTTGATAATAGCAAAAAATATCAGGGAGAATAAATCCAGTTCGTGCAGAAAACTTCCATTGGACAGAAATGCTGGTAACACTAGGTTTTAATTCTAGTCCAGTGCTTTGTCCTCCTACAGTTTTGCCTTTTACAAGATTGACTTTTGATTTTTCTGAAAACTTTGTCATTCAACAGAGGGACCTTTTATCTGAAGCTGTGTGTCTTGATTATGCAACTTAAAACGTAAAATTAATAGAAACACCTAGCCTGTGCTATGAATGCAAAGACTCAAAGATTATATGATTTCAAAGGAAGGATATTTTTAAAGCAGTAAGAAACGAAAAAGCATTTATTCTTTAAAAATCCATTTTGAACAGGTTGCTTAAAATCCTGAAGTTTAGCCACTTCAAAACACCCCAGGTTATAGAATACTAATGTCGGGAAGTTAGTGGAGCTCGTCTCTAATGGATAGAAGTCAATAGATGAGCGTTTTAAGTATGGGATGATAGCATGATTGCAATAAACATCTGTAAAATTATTGCTTCTCATCTACATTAATTTGCTAAATGACTGCCATGCAAATAGCCCCAAGCCATAAATAAAAAAGCATTCGGAAATCATTAGTAAATTAGAACTTACCTGATTTAAAATCAAAAAAGATATTAAGGGTGTTGATGCATAGCCCACCGTACTAGAATCTAATGAGGAGCTAGAGGTGAGTGGAAACCAGCCGCTCACTCGGGTCCCAGGCCTTTCTGCGGGTGAGGGCCTGCTGCTCTTGGCGGTGTTTGGAAAGAGACTGACACGTAGCGTTCTGCAGTAACCACTGCTCCACATGCTGCGGGGCAGCAGTGACTTCGGAATCTCTGTCTGTGGATCTGTGTGTACGTACTAACATTGTCGCGCTCAAGGGAACCGTAGCCACGGTGACTGTGCTGAGAAACCGGTGTCAAAAAGGGAAAAATGAATGGAAAACAGGGCTGAGTGCGTAAATAGGGATGTGGCTTTATTTATATGCTTTAGAGGTGCCTGTCAAATATTTTTAAAAATAAAATCCTTTGCCGATTAAAAATTTTATGAACCTGGCTTCATTTTAAATTAGTAATTTTATTAAGGTGTGGTGGGGATGCTTCCCAAACATAATTCATCTTTAGAAAACATGTAATTATTTTATTTCATGTTTAGTTAATGGCTTTAGTGATTGAGAATTTTAAATATTAACTCAAATATTTGAAAACAGTATAGAATATCAAATGCAAAATTTGAAGATTTCTCATTTTCTTAAATTAGGTTCCAGGACAAATAATATATACCGTGTGAAATAATGATATTAACGACCATCAATAGACACCATGTGAATTGTGTCAAGCACATTGCTAAACTTCTTAAAGTTATTATCTTGTTCATTTAATTCTCAACAATCATATGAAGAACCTACTATGATTATTACAATCTGTAGATAAGAAGGTAAGGCTTGAATGTCTAAGTTTCATGAAATCGCAGTGTCACAACATCTTGGAAGCTACTTTGGTTTACTTCTAGTCACCATATTCTTAACTACCATGTAAACTACTATTAAAGACAACCTTTTCACCTGACTGAACTTAATACCCCAACTATTTCACATTCCCTGACTCTGTCATTTATTCCCAAATATGCTCGCTTGATTAACAACACTGACTCTTTATATACACTTCCATATTTTATTTTAAAATTTATCTTCTTCATCCTGAGAGGCTCATAATGAAACAGCTCATATCTTTTCAGAAAACAAAATAAAATCCTCCAAACTAAATGATTGGATGATGCCTTTTCTCCATGGTTGCCTGTTTTGCT
>PVJX010039652.1:0-15632 GCA_004027295.1 Dolichotis patagonum
AAACATTATGACAGCTATTGCTGATTTAATATTATCCTTCTTAGAAGTCCTACCATGCTTTTTTTGTTCTATTACCGTTGGTTCTATCTATCACATTGTGTCTTATTGGAATTTGAATATGTGTGATAGTTCAAACAAATTTTTTTCTTTTTTATCAAAAATGAGATATTATAGTACCCATTGATCATTTTCTGTTATTTGGTTCAGAAAGCCCTGTAATTCTTTCACTGTATGCATGGCTTTATACTATTGTGTTATGTTTGATATCATTGTATTTGAAACTATTCTCAACTATAGCAGAGTAAGAGATATGGTGTTAGCTACTGTTGATGTCCAGTTGACTTAATGTAAAGTGCTGTGTTGCCTATGTTGTCCTGTTCTTATCTGCTCTGTACTGCCCCCTTTTGTTTCATTCTCTTTCAAATAAAAAAAAAATTAAAAGAAAATATTAGTCACCATCTTCCACCATATTCTCAGGCCATTTTCTATGTAAATATTTTTCTTTTTTAAAAACATTTTTTGTTTATTGATTTAGTGGTGCTAGAGTTTGAACCCAGGGCCTTGTGCATGAAAGATAAAGTCTCTACCACTGAATCACATCCCCAGCCAAAATGCAGTTTTTTAGAAATAACTCAATTACTTCTCTTGAGTTTTTAACTGATACTGATGTTGCAATCTGGTTTGCTTTTTGCTACATTTCCTTTAAGTGTCTGTCCCTTATTTTCACATTGCATCCATTTTCATTTGTTATTTTATTTTCATTACCAAGGTGTATAACATTTATCACAAAAATTGTGTTGATTATCCTTTATTATTCATCACCTATTAAATATTTCAGTACATTACCTGTTTGTCCCTTATAAATACCTCTCCCATTACTGAAAAATCATTTTTTATTAATTTTTTCTTTGATTTTTTTGGTCATTTGTGTTAGTAATCTTTGGTAGTGTTTGTACTTGTTTTTCAATCTGAAAATTCAAAACTATTTGTAATGTTCAGCATATTCTTTAGAAATATACATACACTGTTAAATGGCTAAACTGAGCTAATTAACATGTGTTAGCCAACATACTTATTATTTATTGTGTTGAGAATGCTTACTCCTTTTGCAGTTTTCTAGAATATGACACTTTCTTACTTATTATAATAAACCATGTTGTATAAAATATTTCTTGAAATTTTTCCTCTTGTCTAACTGAAATTTCACATCCTTTGCCTAACATCTTCCCAGTCACTTTACATCCTCATTGGTCTTGGTAACTATGATTTTATTTTCTGTTACTATGACTTTCAGCTATTACATTACACACATAAAAGATATCACACCATATTTTTTTTGTATATCTCTTAGTTTGCTCTTCGAAACTAAAACAGAATATCACACATAACATAAATTATAAGCAAAAGCAGATTCTTTTTATCATGATTTTATAGTCTGGAATGTCAGAGAACCCATATCTGATTGCAATGCTTTTGTTTGTCTATATTTCAGAAGGTTCACATAAATGGAAAGGAAGGAAGAGAGTGAGACAGAGATAGAGAAAGAGAAATAGAGAGATATGAGACCACACTCCAATGACACTTAGACCACATCTCGGATAATAACATTAATCCACATGCAATGTACAGACCTCTGCTTTTTTTTAATTTTAAAGAGAATAAAACAAAAGAGGGCAGAACAGAGCAGATCAGAACAGGAAAACATAGCCAACACAGGACTTTACATTAAGACAAGCAGACATTCACAGTAGCTATCACAATATCTCTTTCTCTGCTATAGTTGAACATAGTTTCAAATACAATAATATCAAACATAAGAAAATAGTATAAAACCATTCAAAAAGTAAAAGAATTACAGGGCATTCTGAACCGAATAACAGAGAATGATCAATGGGTACAATCTCATTTTCAGTAAAAAAATTTGTTTATACTTTCACACGTATTCAAATCCCAATAAGACACAATGTGATAGATAGAAGCAATGGTAGTAGAAGAATAGAAGCATGGTAGGAAGTCTAAGAATGATGATACTAAATCAGCAATAGCTGTCATAGTGTTTTGTTTTCTTCAAAACAGCTGTTCATACAATCACGCATGAAATAGTCAAACAAAACAGAATAAAACCATTCCAACTGACAAATGAAAACATTGAAAGGCTTCAAAGCTATGAGATGGGGACTCATGATTACCATAAAATCTTATATACACTTATCAACTCTCATACTAGGGAGACTACATCGTATTTACACATGTAAGTCTGGTTTATTTTGCTTATCAGTATGGTCTCAAGTCATGTCCATTTATTTATAAATATCTCAATGTGATCATTCTTTATAGCTGAGTAGTTCTAGATTGTATAGAAATACCACAACTTTTTTATCCATTCCTCAGTTGATGGGCACTTAGGTTGTTTCCAAGATCTGGCTATTACAAATTGTGCTGCTATAAACATGGGTGCACAAATAGCACTGTGGTATGATGTTTTTAGATTTTCTGGGACTATGCCTAGAAGTGGAATAGCTTGGTAAAATGGGACTTCCAAACCCAGCTTTTGGAGGAATCTCCAGACTGAGCTCCACAGTGGTTGCACCAGTCTAAACTTCCACCAACAGTGCAGAAGAGTTCCTTTTTCCCCACAGCCTCTCCAACACTTGCTGTTGGTAGTTTTTTTCTATCCTGGCCATTCTTTCTGGGGTGAGATGGAATCTCAGTGTCATTTTAATTTGCATTTCTTTCATGACTAATGATGATGAACATTGTTTCATGTATTTATTTGCCATTCGTATTTCTTCATGTGAGAACTGTGTATTCATTTCAGATGTCCATTTTTGGATTGGGTCTTTGAATTTCGAGGGTCTGATTTTTTTTTTAATTCTTTATCAGTTCTAGATTGAACTCCTTTGTCTAAGGGACAATCCATTAAGTTTTTTTCCCAATTCATGGGTTTTCTTTTCACTCTGCTGGAAATCTCTTTTGACATGCAGAAACTCTTTAATAAGATATGGTCCCAGTTATTGATTCTGGGAAGTATTTCCCGTGCAGTTTGATTCTTGTTCATGAATTCTCTACCTACCCTTATATCTTTGAGGTTTTTACTTACTTTGTCTTCCAGCAGATTTAGTGTTTCTGTTTTAATATTTAGACATTTGATCCATTTAGATTTTAGTTTAGTACATGGTGATAGGCATGGGTCTAGTTTTAGTCTTCTGCATAAGGACAGCCAATTTTTCCAGCACCATTTGTTGAAGAGACTGTCATTTTTCCAGTGAACATGTTTGGCCCCTTTATCAAAGATAAGGTGGTTGAGTGCGTTTGTGGTTGTGGTTGAATCATCCAATCTATTCCATTGATCTTCAGATCTGTTTTTATTTCAGTACCATGTTGATTTTATTACTGTAGCTTTGTAGTATACTTTCAAGTCAGGGATTGTGATGCCTCCTGACTTTCCTTTGCTGCTTAGAATCACCTTTGCTATTCTAGGTCTCTTCTGGTTCCAGATGAATTTTAGGAGTGAGTTCTATTGATCTATGAGGTATGTTAGTGCTATTTTGATTAGAATTGCATTGAATCTGTATAGAAATTTTGGGAGAATGGCCATTTTCACAATGTTTGTTCCTCCTATCCATGAGCAGGGGATGTCTTTCCATTTTCTGAGGTCCTCTTCGATTTCTTTTTTCACGGTATTATAATTTTCCTTGTATAGCTTTTTTACTTCTTTGTGAGATTAATTCCTAAGTATTTCAATTTGTTGGATGCTAATGTGAAGGGTGTGGCTACTCTTACCTCTCTTTCAGTATTTTTGTTGTTAGTGTATATGAATGCTATTGATTTTTGAGTATTGACTTTGTATCCAGCTACATTGCTGAATTTATTTATTATATCTAGGAGTCTTTCAATGGATTTTTGGGGGTCTTCTATGTAAAGTATCATGTGATCTGCATACAATGATAATTTAACTTCCTCTTTTCCTATCTTTACTCCTTTTATTTCTCTCTCTTGTCTAGTTGCTCTATCTAGTATTTCCAGTACTATGTTAAATAGGAGCGGTGACAGAGAACATCCTTGTCTTGTCCCTCATTTTAAGATAAAGGCTTTCACTCTTTGGCCATTTAATATGATGCTTGCTGTAGGATTGTCATATATGGCCTTTATCATATTGAGGTAAAGACCATCTATTCCAATTTTCTGTAAGGTTCTTATCATGAATGAGTGTTGGACCTTATCAAAAGCTTTTTCTGCATCTATAGTGATGATCATGTGGTTCTTACTTTTGGCTCTATTGATATGGTGAATTACATTTATTTATTTACATTTGTTGAACCATCCCTGCATTCCTGGGATGAATCCGACTTGGTCATGGTGAATAATCTTCTTGATGATCTCCCGCATTCTGTTTGCCAATATTTTATTGAGAATTTTTCCATCTATGGTCATTAGGGAGATTGGCCTATAGTTCTCTTTTTTAGTTGGGTCTTTCTCAGGTTTTGATACTAGAGTAACATTTGCTTCCAGGAATGACTTACGAAGAATTGCTTCCCTTTCAATTTCATTGAAGAGTTTGAGGAGTGTTGGCATTAATTCTTCTTTGTATTTCTTGTAAATTCTGCAGTGAATCCATCTGGGCCTGGGCTCTTCTTTGTTGGCAAGTTCTTAATCACATTTTCAATTTCATTAATAGAAATTGGGTTGTTCAGCAGTTTTACATCTTCCTGATCCAGCTTTGGTAGTTCATATGTATCTAAGATTCTGTCTATTTCTTCAGTGTTATCGAACCTATGAGAGTAGAGGTTTTCAAAATATGTGTTGATGATCCTCTATATTTCCACAGAGTCTGTGGTAATTTCACCTTTTTCATTCCTTATTGCATGAATTTGAGTTTTTTCTTTCCTTTTTTTTTTAATATGGTTAGCCAGGGGCTTATCAATTTTATTTATTCTTTCAAAGAACCAACTCTTTGATTCATTGATCCTTTGTACTGGTTTCTTAGTCTCTACTGCATTAATTTCTGCTCTAATTCTTATAATTTCCTCCCTTTTTTTGGTTTTGGGCTTGGCTTGCTCTTCTTTTTCTAGATGTTTGGATTGTAGCATTAGGTTGTTTATTTGTGTTCATTCTGTCTTCCTGGTGTGGGAACTCGGTACAATAAATTTTCCTCTGAGGACTGCTTTCATTGCATCCCACAAATTCCAGTAAGTTGTGTTTGTATTTTCATTTGCTTGTAGATATTGTTTAATTTCTTCTTTAATTTCCTCTGTGACCCACTGGTTGCTCAAGAGTATATTACTCAGTTTCCATGTGTTTGTGATGTTTTTACAGTTGCTTTTACTGTTAATTTCTAATTTCATGGCACTATGATATGATAACATGCATGGGATAATTTTAATTCTTTTGCATTTACTTAAATATATTCTGTGGGCTAGTATATGGTCTATTTTAGAGATTGTCCCATGTACTGCTAAGAAGAATGTATATTCTGATGTTGTTGGATGGGTGTGGATATGAACTGTGCAGCTGGCAGTTCTGGTTGCATGCTATTTCCAGGCCAGCTCAATTGAGCTCAGAGTCCTCGAACAAGGTTCCTGCCTCCTAGACTGAAACAAGGTAGAGGAGTGTGGCTGAATGAGGCTCTGTAATCCGCTGGACCCAGTCCAGGGTCCAGGTAGCTCCACAGGAACTCAAAAACCAGAATGTAGATCTCCAACTCTCCCTAGGTCACTGGAACTCACTCCAGGCAACTTCCACCTCTCTTTAGACTCCTGGCTCTCAATTTGAACCTCTGCTTTTTGAACTTCTACAGTGAAAATTACATTTCCAATTAAGAGAGATATTCAAACAATAATACTCATATTTTGGAATTTGATGAGAGTTTTCTAGTTACAAAAGTATGCATTTCTCAATATTTTTTCCATAGAAGAGAGTATGTTCTATTCCAACACAATAGTGTTCTTTGGAAAACTCGATACTTGACTGATTTCCTCTGTTGCATAAATCAATAACTAGTATGTTTTTTCCTGCCCATGCTCCACATGATTCTTTATAACTAGCATGTTTAACCAAGAGATGCTTGTTGTGTGATAGATTACAATATGCTGTTTTTTTAGAGCACTGTGTACTTTTTCTGCATTTGGGTTAATATTTTGCGTCATTTCAGAAAAAAATTTCTACTATCAGAAATGTGAATGTTGGGCCACGCCCTGCATCTGAAAACACTCCAAGGCACCCAAAAGGGATCTGGCAGGCCTAATTGGACTTCTCGGCGAACCCCAAGCAGCCAGCTGGCCGGGAACCCACCCTGGGCCCAGACTGCTCGCACTCAGCCAGAGGTGGCAGTGGAATCCCAGTGTGCACTGGGAAAAATTGGAACTCTTTGCTCAGAGGAACATTGGACTACAGCGGACTATCTGTGCTACCTTGAAGAGAGACTAAGTGACTGCTTCACGATAACAAGATCTAAGCTGGTTCCAGTCAGTGTGGTGAGTATGCCCCTAAAATAGAGGTGTGCAGCAGCTAAATAGGGCCAGTAGTACAGGCTCTTCCAACTAACTGTAAGACCTTGGTATGTCTGACAAGAGTGAGGGTGACCCCCTCCTACACACAGAAAATATCAGGCAGAGCAGTGTGTCGAAAAGGACTCATCCAACTTGAAGAAAATCAAAACGGCTTATGAGACACAAAGGCACACAATAGGGACACAGTAGGGCCTCAGCCAACACAAACACTATAGACAAGGAAATTTGATGACCTGGAACAAAAGTATTAGCAGGAACTAGCAGGACAAAAAGCCGACCTACATCAATACTACTAGGCTTGTCAGCCCTGGAAGAATACAGGACTCACCCAACAGACCCTGCAGCACGGAGCCAGGTGACTGGCCAGCCTATTCATTGTTGTACCCATCAACTGGACAAACATCAACCTTACAGTAGGACACCAAGGTACATACTACCAACAGTTGACATTAGCAGGTCTGAAGAACCAAACACTAACCCAAAAGAGGAAAATCGCAAAATGAAAAGGCAGAATGCAATCTCAAACATCCAGTCAAACAGGTGCAAGTACAGGAGACACTGAAATAGAGTACCCCAAAGGTAACACACCAGGAATCTCTGAAAATATAGGGAATGAAATAAAAAAACAGCTCCGTGAGGGCATAGAGGAAATCAAATTAGAAGTACTCTCCCAGGTAAAGATAGAAGTAACAACCTTAGTAAAGGAGTTGCTGAGAGCAGCTAAAGAAGAAATACAGAAAAAAGTACAGGAACATGGGAAATTGATTGAAAACTTGAATAAAAAATGTAGAAAAGAAGCACAATTCATGAAAAAACCTGAAAGAGACATCCAAGAATCAAAAAATTTGATCCAAAGCATGCAAAACTGTTTAAATGAAGCTGAGGATACGATCTCGGACCTTGAGGACAGGATCGCAATTAGTGATCAGGAAAGGATAGAACTATTAAAAATAACAAAGCAGCATGAAATGACAATCCAGAAGCTTCAAGATGATGCCAAGAGCAACAATATAAGATTAAGAGGGATTAGTGAAGATGCTGGAGTCAATAAAAATGACATATGTAAAATATTAACAGAAATAATAGGAGAAAACTTCCCAAACATGGAGAAAAAATCTGATATGCAGATGAGTGAGCATACAGAATGTCAAGCACTCACAACCAACATAAATCTATACCCACACACATAACAATTAAGATCTCAGACATACAGCATAAAAACAGAATACTAAAAGCTGTTAGAGAAAAAACACAAGTCACCTATCGAAGAAAGCACATTAGAGTCACAGCAGACTTTTCAGTACAAACCCTCAAGTCAAGACGTGATTGGAATGAGATATTTCAAGCCCTGAAAGAAAACAATTTTCAACCCGGAATGATGTACCCAGGAAAACTTTCATTCAAATTTAAAGTAGAAATAAGATACTTCCATGACAAAGAACAACTGAAGAAATTTATTTTCACCAAGCCAACCCTGGAAAGAGTGTTGAAACACATACTAGACAGAGATAAAAATGACCACAATCCCCAGAATAGCAGAAAGAAACCACCAGGTAGGACAAGGAATTAAATATGGGGGAAAAGCAGAAAGCAAACAATTGGAACATAACATGCATGGCAAACTTGAGCCAGTATATGTCAGTGATATCCATAAATGTAAATGGTCTCAATTCAACTATCAAAGAAATAGGTTGACAGAATGGATCAAGAAACATGATCCCACAATATGCTGTATACAAGAAACACATCTGACCTAAAAAGAAACTCATAGATTAAAAGTCAATGGATGGAAAACAATATTCCATGCAACAGGAACCCAGAAAAAAGCAGGGGTAACAATTCTATTTGCAGACAATGTGAACTTTAAACCTAAAATGGTTAAGAGACAAAGAAGGTCACTACATACTTGTAAGTGGAAAAATTCAAGAGGAAGAAGTAACAATTACAAATATTTATGCACCAAACTCAGGAGTACCCAACTATATAACACAGATACTAAAAGACATAAAAAATCAAATACACAAGAACACAATTATTAGAGGGGACCTTAACAGCCCATTGTCACAAAGAGATAGATCAACTAGACAAAAAGTCAGAAAATAATTAATAGAACTGAATCATACCTGCTAACAACTGGACTTAGTAGATGTTTACACAGTGTCCCACACAACCACAACAAAATATACATTCTTCTGAGCTGCACACGGGACATTCTCCAAAATAGGCCATATATTGTCCCATAAAACATTCTTAAGTAAATGCAAAGGTATTGAAATTATCCCATGCATACTATCTGATCATAGTGCACTGAAATTAGAAATTAATGGCAAAACAAATTGCAAAACTGCATTCATACATGGAAATTACACAACAACCTTTTGAACAGCCAGTGGGCTACCGATGAAATTAATGAAAAAATAAATTAATACCTACAATTTAATGAAAATGTGGAAACAACCTATTGCAATCTGTGGGATGCAATCAAAGACATCTTAAGAGGGAAATATATAGCAATAAATAGTCATATCAAGAAAATAGAATGAGTACAAACAAACAACCTAATGTTTCACCTCAGGCAACTAGAAGAGCAAGTTAAACCCAAAACTCATAGAAGAGAGGAAATAGTAAAGATTAGAGCAGAAATCAATGCAATCAAAACTAAAAAAAATACAAAGAATTAATGAATCAAAAAGCTGGTTTTTTGAGAGAAGAAACAAAATTAACAAACCTCTAGCTAACCTTATAAAAAAAAGAAAGAAAAAACACAAATTAATGCAATAAGGACTGAAAGGGGGGAAGTTACTACAGATCCAATGGAAATTCAAAAGATCATGAATACCTACTTTAAAAATCTATACTCACATAGAGAAGAAAACACAGAGGAAATAGACAGATTTCTAGATATATATGAACTACCAAAAATTACCAAGAAGATATAGCAATTTTGAATAATCCAATATCAGCTATTGAAATTGAAAATGTAATAAAAAAACTTACCAACAAAGAAAATCCATGTTGTAATGGATTCAAAGCTGAATTCTGCAAGAAATTTAGAGAAGATTTGATGCCAATACTCCTTAAATACTTCTATGAAACTGAAAAGAAAGCAGTGCTCCCTAAATCATTCCTGGAGGCAAGCATAACTCTCAAATCAAAACCAGATAAAGACCCAGAACTATAGGCCAATCTCACTAATGAATATTGATTAAAAGATTATCAGTAAAATACTGGTAAATAGAATGCAGCAAATCATCAAGAAGATTATGCATCATGACCAAGTGGGGTTCATTCCAGGAATGCAGGGATGGTTTCACATATGCAAATCAATAAGTGTGATACACAACATCAACAGAGCCAAAAATGGAAACCACATGATCATCTCAATAGATACAGAAAAAGCTTTAGAAAAATCCAACATATGTTCATGATAAAAACCCTTCAGAAACTCAGAATACATGGTGTCTACCCCAACGTTATAAAGGCCATCTGTGACACACCAACAGCCTATATGATACTAAATGGACAAAAGCTAAAAGTTTTCACTTTAAAATCAGGAACAAGACAAGGATGTCCACTATCACCACTCGTTTTCAATATAGTTCAGGAAACACTAACCAGGACAATCAGACAAGAGAGAGAGGAATAAAAGGAATAAAGATAGGAAAGGAAGAAGTTAAATTATCACTATTTGCAGATGACATGATACTCTATATAGAAGACCCAAAGAACTCCATTAATAAGCTGCTAGAGGTAATAAACAAATTCAGCAGTGTAGCTGGCTACAAAGTCAATGTGAAAAAATCAGTAGCTTTCTTGTACACAAACAAGAAACTCATTGAGAGAGAAATTATGGAAATACCACCCTTAACAATACCATCTAAAAAAATGAAATACTTAAGAATCAACCTAACTGAGAATGTAAAAGATCTATATGCTGAAAATTATACTATGCTAATAAAGGAGATTGAAGAGGATATTAGAAAATAGAAGGATATTCCTTGCTCTTGGCTATGGAGAACCAACATTGTGAAAATGGCCATAATCCCAAAACTGTTATACAGATATAACACAATCCCAATCAAAATACCATTGACATACCTCACAGTGTTTCTCGAATGACCAGTGCATTTCTCGAAAAGTGTTTTCTAGAGAAAACACTCCTAAAATTCATTTGGAAACAGAAGAAACCTAGAATAGCAAAGGCAATTCTGGGCAATAAAGACAAGGCAGGAGGCATCTCAATTCCTGACTTGAAACTGTACTACCAAGCCACAGTGATAAAATCAGTATGGTCCTGGTGAAGAAATAGACCTGAGGACCAATGGAATAGATTAGAAGATACAAGTATAAGTACAAAGACACTCAGTCACCTGATATTTGACAAAGGGGCTAAACATGTTCACTGGAAGAAGCATAGCCTCTTTAATAAATGGTGATGGAAAAATTAGATCTCCACATGCAGAAGACTGAAACTAGAACCATGCCTATCACCATGCACAAAACTAAAATCTATATGGATCAAAGACCTAAACATTAAAACAGAAACAATAAATCTACTGGAAGATAGGGTAGGTAGAAGTCTTGGAGACATAAGGGTAGGCTGAGAATTCATGAACAAAATGCAAACTGCACCAAAACGCTTCAGAGAATCCACAACGGGGATCTCATATTCTTGAAAAGTTTATGCACTTCAAAAAAATCAACAGCAGAGTGAAAAGAAAACCCACAGAATGGGAACGACTCTTAGCCACCATCCCCTGAGAAAAAGGACTTATATCAAGAACCATAAAGAAGTTATGAAACATCAACCCTCCGAAATTCAAAGACCCTCTCCAAAAATGGGCATCTGAGATGAACACACAGTTCTTAGATGAAGATATACAAATGGTAAATAAATAGATGAAGAAAAGTTCACCATCACTGGTCATTCGAGAAATGCAAATTAAAGCAACATTGAGATTTCATCTCACCCCTGAAAGAATAGCTGCCATCAAGAAATCAACTGATAACAAATGTTGGCAAGGCTGTGGGGGAAAAGGAACACTGCTCCATTGTTGGTGGGAGTGTAGACTGCTGCAACCACTATGGAAATCAGTATGGAGAATTCTCAGAAGACTAGGACTGGAAGCTCCATTCAACCCAACTATTCCTTTCTTGGGTATTTTCCGAGAACTACTGAAAAGTTCATATCACAGTGATATATGTGCACCCATGTTCATAGCAGCACAATTTGTAATAGCTAAATCTTGAAAACAAACAAGATGCCCATCAACTGCAGAGTGGATAAAAAGATGTGGTATTTTTGTACAACGGAGTATTACTCAGCTATGAAGAAGGATAGTTTGAGGCCTTCATAGGTAAATGTAAACAACAAGAAACTGTCCTCATTACTGAAATAAATAAAAACAATATTTATAAATATCTTATTGTATCTCTAGTGTAAAAAGTCATAAGAACTGTAGGAGTAATAAAACCGAAAATGTGTAATTGCTACTGTAAAAAAGGGAGGAAAAGAAAGTACTCTAAATATATAATTGCATGCATGTTTAAGTGTGTAAGATGAATGACCATATTACTGTTTTTGTTATATCATGGAGCAGAACTGTTAACAGTCTCATTGCTTGAATGTGTACTTCGCATGTTTTAACTTTGTAACTTGAACAACTATTTGCAAGATGACAGTATGTAACTTATCAAGTAATGACTTCTTAGTATTTTTTGTTCTTTCATTTTTTTTCCTTGGAATTTTGTACTGTTGCTACCCTTTTTTTCTATTTTGTTTGTTTTGTTTTGTTTTGTTTTTAAATAAAATTTAAAAAAAAAAAGAAATGTGAATGTTGGGTTTTGTTTTTTTCTTTCATTATTGTCATTTTCTCCGGGAAACCAACTATATAAATGCTGAGTATTCTGTCATTCATACCTACCATTTTCTCTGTTCTACCAGCCATCATTTTAATTTGAGTGAGTATATGTTTTTGGATTCATGCAATGATTTCTCACACTTGAGCTTTATGGTTTTTCTAAATTCTCTTTAATGATTTACAATTTTTATTGCTTGTCTCATTCTTGTGACAAATATACTGTTCTTGTATAAGTGCTTCATCAACCATTTTATTTTATTTTTGGTATATTTTTATTTACATATGAGAAAATGCAAATTTACATTTACAAAGTTATTTCCTGCATAATACATGTTTAACTAACATTTACTCAGTACCTAGGATGTACTAAGTCCCCTTAGGTGTTGGGCCTACAGTAGTGTATAAGCAGAGGAAGACACTTGCTTTATGTTTATGTCAACAAGAGAAATAGACAATTAACAGACATGCAAGCAAAATGCAGGATTCATTAAGTATTCGAGGTATAAAAGAAGAAGGGGAGATGCAATACAACATATCTGAGGAACACTGGCCACTTAGTGGTGTTGCTGAAAAGCCAGTTTGTAAGTGAACACATGAAGAATGTGAGAACTACAGAAAGTTGATCGAGAGAGAGGGAGTTATATTTACTTTTTTTAAATTTTTATTAGAAAGAGAATAAAACAAAAGAGGGCAGTACAGAGCAGATAAGAACAGGACAACATAGGCAACACAGTACTTTACATTAAGACAACTGGACATCAACAGTAGCTAAAACCATATCACTTACTCTGCTATAGTTGAGCATAGTTTCAAATACAATAATATCAAACATAACACAATAGTATAAAGCCATGCATAGAGTGAAATAATTACAGGGATTTCTGAACTGAATAACAGAAAATAATCAATGGGTACTATAACATGTCATTTTTGATAAAAAATTTTGTTTAAACTATCACACATATTCAAATTCCAATAAGACACAATGTGATAGATAGAACCAATGGTAGTAGAACAAAAGAAGCATGGTAGGAATTCTAAGAAGGATAATATTGAATCAGCAATAGCTGTCATAATGTTTTGTTTTCTTCAAAACAGCTGTTCATATCATCACACATCATATAGTCAAACAAAACAGAATAAAACCGTTCTAACTGATGATTGAAAGCTTTGAAAGACTACAAAGCTATTAGATGGGGACTCATGCTTACCATAAAGTCTTATAGACTCTTATCAGATCTCATACTAGGGAGACTATATGGCATTTACCCTTGTGAGTTTGGTTTATTTCGCTTAAGAATGGTCTCAAGCCGTGTCCATTTATTTATAAATATCTCAATGTGATCATTCTTTATAGCTGAGTAGTACTCCATTGTATAAAAATGCCACAACTTTTTTATCCATTCCTCAGTTGATAGGGACTTAGGTTGTTTCCAAGATCTGGCTATTACAAATTGTGCTGCTATAAACATGGGTGCACATATATCACTGTGGTATGATGTTTTCAGTTCTTCTGGGAATATGCCTAGAAGCGGAATAGCTGGGTCAAATGGGACTTCCAAACCCAGCTTTTTGAGGACTCTCCAGACTGACCTCCACAGTGGTTGCACCAGACTACACTCCCACCAACAGTGTAGAAGAGTTACTTTTTCCCCACAGCCTCACCAGCACTTGTTGTTGGTAGTGTTTTCTATCTTGGCCATTCTTTCTGGAGTGAGATGGAATCTCAGTGTGGTTTTAATTTGCATTTCTCTCATGACTAATGATGATGAACATTTTTTCATGTATTTATTTGCAATTCATATTTCTTCATCTGAAAACTGTGTATTCATTTCAGATGCCTATTTTTGGATTGGGTCTTTGAATTTTGAGGGTCTGATTTTTTTAAATTCTTTATAAGTTATCCACAAAAGTCCCTTGTCTGAGGAGCTGTCCATGAAGATTTTTTTCCCAATTTGTGGATTTTCTTTTCACTCTGCTGGAAACCTCATTTGACATGAAGAAACTCCTCAATAAGATGTGGTCCCAGTTATTGATTCTGGGAAGTACTTCCCGTGTACTTTGGTTCTTGTTTATGAATTCTCTTCCTACCCCTATATCTTTGAGGTTTTTACCTACTTTGTCTTCCAGCAGTTTTAGTGTTTCTGCTTTAATATTTAGATCTTTGATCCATTTAGATTTTAGTTTAGTGCATGGTTTTAGACATGGGTCTAGCTTTAGTCTTCTGCATATGAACAGCCAATTTTTCCAGCACCATTTGTTAAAGAGACTGTCATTCTTCCAGCGAGCATGTTTGGCCCCTTTATCAAAGATAAGGTGGTTGAGTGAGTTTTCGGTTGTGGTTGTATCTTCCAATCTATTCCACTGATCCTCGGGTCTGTTTCTATTCCAGTACCATACTGACTTTTTCACTGTAGCTTTGTAGTACAATTTCAAATCAGGGATTGTGATGCCTCCTGCCTTGCCTTTGTTGCTTAGACTTGCTTTTGCTATTCTAGGTCTCTTCTGGTTCCAGATGAATTTTAGGAGTGATTTCTCTAGATCTATAAGGTATGTCAGTGGTATTTTGATTGGTATGGCATTGAATCTGTATAGTAATTTTGGAAGAATGGCCATTTTTACAATGTTTATTCCTCCTATCCATGAACAGGGGATGTCTTTCCATTTTCTGAGGTCCTCTTTGATTTCCTTTTTCAGGGTATTATAATTTTCCCAGTATAGCTCTTATACTTCTTTCGTGAGATTAATTCCTACGTATTTCATTTTTTTGGATGCTAGTGTAAAGGGTGTAGTTTCTCTTATTGCTCTCTCAGTACTTTTGTTGTTAGTGTATAGAAATGCTATTGATTTTTGTGTATTGACTTTGTATCCGGCCACCTTTCTGAATTTATTAATTATATCTAGGAGTCTTTCAGTAGAGTTTTGTGGGTCTTCTATGTAAAGTATCATGTCATCTGCAAATAATGATAATTTAACTTCCTCTTTTCCTATCTTTACTCCTTTTATTTCTCTTTCCTGTCTTATTGCTCTGGCTAGTATTTCCAGTACTATGTTAAATAGCAGTGGTGCTAATGGATATCCTTGTCTTGTGCCTGATTTTAAGGTAAAGGCTTTCAGTTTTTGACCATTCAATATGATGCTGGCTGTTGGTTTGTCATAGATGGCCTTTACCATATTGAGATAAAGACCTTCTATTCCAATTCTCTGTAAGGTTCTTATCATGAATGAGTGTTGGACTTTATCAAAAGCTTTTTCTGCATCT
>PVJX010039653.1:0-15605 GCA_004027295.1 Dolichotis patagonum
GTGGAGCAGAACTGTTAACAGTCTCACTGTTTGAATGTCTACTTTACATGCTTTACCTTTGTAATTTGAACAACTATTTCCAAGAAGTCAGTATGTAATTAGTCAAGTAATAATTTCTTAGGTTTTATTGTTGTACTTTTCCTTTTTTCCTTGGAATACTGTATGGTTGCTACCCTTTATTCTGTTTTATTTTGTTTTGTTTTTTCCTCTTTAAATAAAATTATAAAAAAAAAAAGGATAGACATAGTACATGACAACCCCCCCCCAAAAAAAAAGAAAATAAAGAATGGCTAAACTCAATGTAAAGAACACAGATAAAACCATGAAGAATAAGTACAAGATTTGAGCAAATGCCTCACAAAAGGACATCTGCAAATGGTCAATAATAAGCACGTAAAATATATCCATTGTCTTAGACGCCATCATAAAAGGCAATTAAAACCACGATGAATTACTACCATATATCTACTAGGTATGCATTGCCACTTACTTCAATCTGTCATAAGTATGACTGCTTTGCTCAGCACTTCAAAGGCTGTTCATGAAGAAGAAATAGATGACGTACACACAGGAGCCTATCCCTTATCAATTGTCTACAACACTGAATTGTGTTCAATATGGTTCCAACAACCTGTCTAACACTCTTACTGTTGGTGGATTCTATAAACAGCTCTCCTTGGTGATTTAAAATATTCCTTCTTGTTGTATCATTATATGATAGGTTTTTCTTTTCTAAGGAACAATCTACCACATTTTTAAAATTAATTGTTCTCTGTGGGGAAGAAATGATACCTATATCCCAATTTTTTTTCCAGTCTATTTGACTGAACAACAGAAAATCCCAGTAAATATTTAGCACCAACTGCTCTAATTTACTCTGTAGAAACGAGACTCATTTAAAAATTAGAAATGAGAACACACAGAACTTTAAAATACCTGTACTCTCTGTTCAGCACCTACGGTTTTTTCAGGGGAGTGGTTTCCAAGTTGCTTATTCTTTGGAGACTCGCACAATTCTGCTTTAAGTTTTTCAACCTTAAATACAAAAGTAAACATCTTTTAGGCTTCTCAGTTTTTAGCTACATTATTGCTTTGTTTTTAAAAAATATTTAAGCAATACTTGAATATCTTCTCCTTGTAAAACTTCAACAACACCCAGATATAGGATAAAAAGTAATACTTCCACAATGCTTCTTCCTTTCCAGAAGTAGCACTGCTCAGGACCTGCCCTTTCTGCCCCTTGTCATGCAGATACACACTTGTATTAAACATTTAAATGTATTTGTAGGTATTAGGTATATAATTTATAAAGACTAGGTAACTTGAAAATCTTTCTGTTTATTCATTCTTTTTAAAATTATATTTTTCATTGTTACAAAATGCACATAACACAAAATGTAGCAGGTTAAACACCATTAAGAGTATGTGGTTCATTGACAGTACGCACATTTACAGGGCTGTACAACCATCCGCCCCAGAACTGTCTTCACCTTGCATTGAAACTCTATACCCATTAAATGACACTCATCATTAATGCCTCCTCCAGCCCCTGGCGACCACCATTCTACTCTTATGATTTTGACTACTCAAAGCACCTCATATAAACAGAGCCAAATATTATTTGTAACTTACTATATTTACCGCATTCTCTTCAAGATTTACCCATGTAGAACCATAAGCCAGAAGCTTGTTCTATTGTAAGACTGAATAATGTTCTACTATCCTTATGTACCACATTTTTGTTTGGACACTTGTGTTACTTCTACTTTTTATTTTTCAGTACTGAGGATTAAACTCAAGGCCTTCACACTGAGCTACATTTTGAACACTTTTTATTTTTGGTACCAGAGACCAGGTCTTGCTAGATTGTTAAGTTGCCCAAGCTATGCTCAAATTTGAGATCCTCCTGACTCAGCCTCCCAAAGTACTGGATTTACAGGCATGCATCACCACATCAGATGGGTTTCTCCTTTTGGGTGCTGTGGATAATGTGAGTGGCTATGAACATGGGTGTACAAATACATGTTTGGGTTCCTGCTTCAGTTTCTTGGGTGTATATATCCAGAAGTGAAATTATAAGATCACATATAATTCTTGGTTTAATTGTTTGAAGAACTTCCATACTGTTTTCCATTGTGACTACAGTAGTTTTCATTTCCACCAGCAACGCACAAGAGTTCCAACTAGTCTACATTCTCATCAACATGTGTTACCTTCTGTTATTTTAATAATGATTAGCCCAATGGGTATTTGCTCATTTTCCAAAAAAATTTCTGCAGTGCCTCATATTATACAAGGCTAATATTGTGCTTGACATTATCAATAGGATTGTGAAATGATTATAAACTAAAATTTAAGAGACATAACAAAATTTGAAAAATTTAAAAAACAATAAATCACCTAGAAAGAAATAGTTTTAAAAGACTATAACTAAGGACTTAGTGTTAATAATTTCAAACATGTCCAAACAATAGTCATATTTTGTATTTGTAAATTAGTTAACTATAAGCTTACTAAAAAAGATTCTAAATTCATGTGATAACAATAACATTACCATTTAGCACATGTAGTTAAAAATTTGTAAAATATAAATACCGATAGACTGTACCTAGGTCAAATTGTAGTACGGTATCTATCAGAGAAACTATAACTGTAAGTATCAGTTCTCCCTAAGGATGAATTTAGATGATGTATATCTATTATTCAAGCTGCTGACTGTTACTGCATACACGATAAATACATTGCAAGAACTAAATTAAATTTGCTGTGACAGTTTATGGAGATTGTCAAACTGGCTGAATTCAGGTACCAGAAAATTAGTAAGGTACACTGCTGGGCGTATCTGTGGGAGTGCCTAGAGATTACTGACATGTGGATCAGCAAATCGAGTGGGAAGAACCACCCTGCTATAGATGACCCCATCCAACTGGCTTGTAGCCTGGATGCAAAGAACAGGAAGAAGAAAGGAGTTTGCCTGTATTATAACAAGTTCCATTCTGTTTGAGTGGTGTGTGTTTTGCTACTGCTATTGCTGGTGGACATCAGACTCTAGTTTTTCTAAGGTCTTTCAACACATATGCATAACAGCAGCTCTCCAGGGCGTTTCCAGGGCTTCAGTATGAGATTGGTCTTACATCCTTAAGCCCTCTTGTTCTGAGGCTTCCAGATTCTTGGACTGAGCAGCTGAACTCCTGGCATGCAGACGAGCATTGTGGACTGTGTCATCTCTCATGCTGTAAGTGTATTTAATAAACTTTCATGCATAATTATATGCATTTATTTAGTCATTTAGCTACTTTCCCATTGATTGTGTCTGTCTGGAGAACCCTAACCACTATACTTACCATTTCTCCAAGCATTTTTTTTTCTGAGTCAAGTGATCGGACTCGACTTCTTAAAGCCAAAATTTCCTCATCCAGTCTCTGATTATGTTCTTTTGCTTTCTGTAGGTCAATTTTATCTAAAACAGAGGCAAGAACACAGTTTGCTGGTCTGAATTCCAGTTTTAGTTTGGGAGGCGTTAATTTAAAAGTCTATGGAGGGCCATTTCCAGCCCTCTTCTCAGTCCTACCACGTCTGCATACGTGGCTTCGCACAGGAAAGCCACTGACTCTCAAGTCCAATCTCGGCATAGTCTACCAACCTATTGAGACAGAACAGAAAGTTTATTTCTCACACTATACTAATGAATTAGACTTCTTGAGTGTAGCTTATCTAGCAATAGAAACTTCTAGGACCTGAAATTTTCAAACAAATGAACTTGCCTTAAAAAAGTTAAGTGACTGAGAAAATGATCTTTCTAGTTTCCCTTTAGTCCTACACATTTGAGAAACTTCTAGACACTCATCAACAGTGGGCTCCACAGATGACTGAGCTAAGGGCAGTGCATGGTCAGATTTTCTGCGTTAAATAAAGTTGATCCTTTAAATCCATCTCTCTGCCACTACTCTCCATATAACATAGTGGTCCACTTTCAGCTTAACACGTCAGTTAAGACCTGCTAAGATGAGCACTCGTCGAGGTTTCAGTAATACAAACTTTCTGCCTGTAACTTTCCTGTTTCTTAGCCATTTTTCATTTATGTTTCTTTTTTCTCTCGCTGCTTTTTAGTCACTTTTGCTTTCTTTCTTTATTGCTTGTTTCATTTATTCTGTATTAATTTTTCATTATTTTTATTTTACTTCTCCCTTGCTTGACTGTATCTTGTCTCTTTAGATTGTTTTATTTGAGGAATATTTAAAACACACTTAATAATCATTTACGATCTCACTTCTTTAGAAAATACACACTCAGTATACGTAGATACATCACACACGCCAACACACAAATGGTAGCATTTTACCCTTCCTCTGCAATGTTTTAAGAAGCTGAATGCTATCCAATACTAACTGCAGTTTAACCACGTAAGTGTCATTGTTACAGATCAATCATTATAAAGCTTTTTTTCGCACTTCTGATTTGGAACTATTTTTTCAATTATGATATATTTTACATAAAATATAACAAATATATCTTCAGTGTGCAGTTCACTTAACTTTTACAATTTTCTATATCTATGAACTTCATCCAAAAGAGCAAGTAGGACATTTTCATTACCTCAGATATTTCCCTCATGTCTCATCCACTAAGTTTTCTAGTCCTCTTTATCCTTACTACTTTTTTACTTCTATCTCCACAGATTAGTTTTGCTTGTTCTTGACTGTTACACAGATGGAAGCTTACAATCTATATATGATTTGTGCCTAATTTCTTTCACTCAGCATAACTTCTTGAGGTTCCTCCAGATTTTTGCATAATTACTTTGTTCCTCTTTACTGCTGAATAATATTCAATTTTCTGGCAAAATTTGTTTTGTATTCTCCCATTTCATTCTGGATTCTCCTGCCCAATGTGCCACATTTATGTCACTTTTTGTCTACTTATCAGTATTTTGATATCTTGTTAACAATGCTGAAATAACTATCCTTGTTTATCAGTCTTTAAGTACTTATAATATTGTTTGTAAAACCCAAACTCCACATTTCTCAGGACCAATAGATAATAGGAAACAGGGAGACGAATCTTTTGCAAATGGGAACAAGAGTAAGAAATGGAGAAATGGGAGAGAGAGGGAGGGGAAGGGGACATAAAAAGCACCACTCCTCATAATAAATGTAATCACTATGTACTGAAAACATATTTATAAAAATAAAAATTAAAAATTAAAAATTCTGGGCCGGGGATTTAACTCAGTGGCATAAGCGCTTGCCTGGCAAGTACGAGGTCATGAGTTCGATCTCCAGTACCAGAAAAAGAAAAAAAAATTAAAAATTCTCAGGACCAAAAAACAAACAAACAAAAGGCTCAGTAACAGGATAGCTGGGTCAGAGAAACTGTGCATTTGGGGGAGGGGGGATCAAACTCACGACCTCGCACTTGCCAGGCAGGCGCTTGTACCACTGAGCTGTATTCCCAGGCCCACTAAATCTTTAAATATGTTACACTGTCAAATTTTTCTTCAAAAAATTGTACAAAGTTATGTTCTTACAACTATGCCTGATACTGCTCATTTCTGCACACTGAGTACTACCAGCATGTTTAATCTTCACAAATTTTAAAGGTACACTGGAACAATGGAATAACTGGAATAAGTATTGCTTTATTGATCACAAATGAATTATAGACTCAGGGCAGCAGCTACTTACAACGCATGTGAAATTACCCTAGCATCATCACAATTCTACCACGTACGTCAACTCAGAGCGAGCCTGTGTACACAAACTCAAACAGGAAAACCTAACTGACATTATAGCACACATACTACCTTACAATTTGCTTTTTTCACTTGGTAATAAATCAGACATCTATTCATATTAGCGCCATAGCTCTGTATCATTCTTAGTACTCATTGCAAGGTGTTTGTCTGTATAATTACTTATTTAACCAGTCCATTCTTCATAAGCATATTCTATTTGACTACCCAAGTTACTTCTTACTACCAGTAATTTTCTGAGTACATCTATGTTCATTAAGGTTATTGACATGTCTAACTGGGTTTGGTATCAAAGTAATGCTGGTCACTTAAAAAATTAGAAATTACTCCCTTTTCTTCAATTTTCAGTGAGGATTTACATAAAATGGGTATTATTTATTCCTTCTACATATATTAGAATTAATTAATGAAGCCATCTGAGCCTAGAATTTTCTTTTCTTTTGTTTTCTTTTCTTTTTTGGTACTGGGGGTCAAATTTGTGACCTTGCAATTGCCAAGCAGGCGCTTATGCTGCTGAGCCTAGACTTTTCTTTGAGGGAATATTTTAAACTATAAATTCAAATTTATTTATGGACTTAGGGCTATTTCCTTTTGAATGAAATAGTAGTTTGTTTTGTGAAGAACATATCAATGTCATTTGGGCTGTCAAACTTATTGGCACAAAGTTATTCATAATATTTCCTTATTATCTCTTTAGCCTATAGAAATGTTTTCTTTCATTAACATTAACAAAAGTTAATTTGTGTGCTCGCTTCGGCAGCACATATACAAAAGTTAATTTGTACTTTTGTCATGTTCAGTCTAGTCAGGAGTTTAACAGTGGTACTGACCTTTCTGAAAAACTAGTTCTTAGTTCCACTGATTTGGTCTGTTGTCTTGCTTTTAGTTTTATTTGACTTAGGTCCTACGTTAATATCTGCTTTCTTCTGGTTGTTTTAATTTGTTCTCTTGGGTTTTTGTGACATTAAATTTACATTATTTTGTATCCTTTTTAAATTTATAGTATAAATGTGAAATACAATAAGAGGTCCCCGAGGGGCTAGGGAATTAGGTCAGCAGTGTAAGTGCCTGCCTGGTAAGTATGAGGTCATGAGTTCAATCTCCGGTACAAAAAAAAAAAATTGCAGGACATGCAACTCAGTGTGCAGGCCGTGGGTCCCTTAAGAAGTGCCCCCCCCCATACTGAATTAGCTGTAGTTCACAAAGGTTGAGAATGCTATGTTTTCATTTTATTCATTTTAAAGTATGTTCTGATATCTCTTGCAATTGTTTTCTCTAAGGGCTGAGACTATTAAACAGTATATTGTTTAATTTTTAAATATTTGAGGATTTTTGAAATGAATTTCTGTAGCTGATTTTTAGTTTAATTCCATTATGATGAAAGACATAATTTGTGTGCTTTCAGATTTTCCACAGAGATTTTCTTTATTGGCTCAGGTGGTCTCTTTTGGTGAAGTTGCCACAGCTACATGAAAAGATTGTATATTCTGATGCAGTTTCCTATAAATATCCAGTAGATCACACTGGTTGGTAGTATTTTTAGGTTTCCTATATCTTTGTTGCTTTCTGACTCCTTGGTGATCAGTTACTAGGAAAGCAGTGCTCATTTTATAATTATATTCCTATACTTTTGAGAAAGAAGTTATAATTAATTTTGGAATTACATAAAATTGGTAAATATACTTCAAGGTTGTTACCATTAAAATGGTCAAGTTTTGTTATAATGTTGATAGCTGGTGTCAATTTTAGATAGCCAGGCTAACATCAGATTAACTAATGCACCACTGATTCCAAAACTACTGGCTTCTTTGTCAAACATGTGAAGTGTTAATGCATTATAAGGTATGTTGGTCTGCGATCCCAGTAAAATATGTATGATTTGGTTGGATAGAAGGTTTCAGACACCAGCTGTGATATCTAATGTAGCTCTTACCTAACACATGTAACCTAACCATGACTCTGTTTCCTTATCTACAAATGGGAATAATAATCACTATTTGGAATTGTTGTGTTACAGATAATATAGGTACACTGTGGGCATTTAGTAGGCAATAAGTGGTGGCAGGAGTAATAGCAACAGTAGCAGTAGCAACACTAGTAGTAGTACTTATTATTTTAATTATTAATGTTTAGAAATATTTAATACATAGTATGTTACTTTTGTATTATTATATCTGCTGGAATGACTCACCATTTTCTTTCAGTTTTATCAGATTTTCTTTCAGTCTCCCAATTTCTAGTTGAGCTTTCTCAAGTGCAGAATCTAAAAGAAGACAGGGAGAAAATATTCGTGTAAGAAGAAAATGCAGCCTGTGGGGTGTAGCTCAGTGGTGGAGCGCTTGCCTGGCAGGCACAATGCCTCAAGTTCCCATACCCAGCTCTGGGGAGAAGGCCAAATGATTAGTGTTAATAAGCAAACTTCAAATAACTTCTTTGTCGTTGAATTTTTTTTTTAAAGTACTGGGGAAAGAAAGAAAGAAGGAAGGAAGGAAGGAAGGAAGGAAGGAAGGAAAGAAAGAAAGAAAGAAAGAAAGAAAGAAAGAAAGAAAGAAAGAAAGAAAGAGAAAAGAGGGAGGGAGGAAGGAAGGAAGGAGGGAAGAAAGAAAGGGAAAGGGAAGAGAAGGGAAGGGAAGGGAAGGCAGGCAGAAAGAGAGAGAGGGAGCGGAGAGAGAGGGGAAGAGAGAGAGAGAGAAGAGAAAAGAAGAGAAGAGAAGAGAAGAGAAGAGAAGAGAAGAGAAGAGAAGAGAAGAGAAGAGAAGAGAAGAGAAGGGGACAAAAAGGAAGGAAGACTTTACATATGAAAACCCTGAAAGTATAAAGGATGGCTCAGTTAAATAAATATTAGCAATCCTGCATGGAAAACAAATAGCATTCATAGCCAACAAAAGGCTCATATTCAGAATAAAGATACCTACAAATGAATAAAACTGAAATGCAACACAGTAGAAAAACACAGAAAAGCCTAGGGCAGGAACTTTACCAAACAGTACATCCAGGCAAGCAACAACCAACTTCCTCCCTTTCCAACTGCATCCACCATCAGAAAGGATGAGTACCACTATTTAACACAAGAGGAGAACACTGGAGGACCAAGCCCATATTCTGTGGACTACTGAGGAATGCTTAACTCAGGACAGTGATAGCCATGTGCTGCAAAACAATGTTTTAATCAATAGTGGATCACATGTATGATGGTGGTCCTGTAAGACGGCATCGCCTAGTGAAGTCATAGTCACCCTACGACTTCACACTATGATGTTACATGATTCGGAAACTGCCTGATGACACTTTCTCAGGACACATCCCCATTGTTAAGTGATGTGTTGCTGCACTTGGCAAGACTATAGCAGAACACGTCTATAATCTTTGATCTAGTAATTCTGTGTGTGTGTGTGGGTGTGTGTGGTACTGGGAAAGGAACTCAGGGTTACTCTGCCAGTGAACCATATCCCAAGTCCTTTTATTTTTGAGACAGGGTTTTACTAAATGCCCAGGCTGATCTCAAACTTGGATCCTCCTGCCTCAACCTGTAGAGTAGTTGGGAATATGGCATATGCTTAGTAATTGTATTCTTATCCTAGTTAGAAATATGCAGATAAGTACATCAAAAGATATGTACAAAAATGTTCATAGCATGAGAACTCATGATAGGCCCAAACAGGAAACAACACAAATGTCTATCAAGAGTAGAATGGAAAAACAAATTATAATATGTTTATTAATGGAATATTATAACTGCACAAGATCACAAAGTTACATGCAACAACATGAATGAATCTCACAAACACAAAGCTGAGCAAGAGAAGTAATCTAAAGAATGTATACTCAGCCAGGCACAGTGGCACATACCTGTAATCCCAGTGCTCAGGAGGCTGAGGCAGGAGGATTATCATAAGTTTGAGGCCAGCTTGGGCTACACAGTGAATTCAAAGTCAGCCTAAACTAGACCCTGACTCAAAAAACAAAAATGCATACATACTCCATATAGTCAAAATTCAGAAACAGTGCTCACAGTGTGGATGGTAGTTGATCTAGTTAGAGTTAGAGACAAAGAATAAAGGGAGAACCTGGGATGTTGCGAGTTTCTTGTGGTGAGTAGTGCACATTTATGAGTTATGTAGATTATAAGCTTGTGCTTCAGTGAAAATTTCTGGAACTTGTGGAAAATGAGGCTGTTCTTCAGACTTTCATGTATTCATCCTAAAAGTATTTTTCCTCAGTGTAGTTATGTTCTACTTTTTTTTTTAATGTTCCATTTTCAGAAAAGATCAGTGAAGTTAAAACATGGCCAGAAATGTCATCTGAAAACACAGCTTACCCAATTTACTCAGCTCTTTCTCCTTCACTTGTAGTTTATTCGTCAGTCTTTGGATCTCTTCCTGGGCCATCCCCAACCTGTTTGCTATATGTTCAGCATCTCTCTCTAGGCAGTTTTGTGATGTTTTATATTTATCCAGGTCTTCATTATGAGACTGAAATAAAACTACTGTTAATAATAACACAAAGAGCAAATGTATTTATATAGTATTTTGCTATTTTCTATAATGTTTAAAAGCCAATAAGAAGTAGCAAAAATTTCATTCATGTACATTTCTTTTATTAGGTTAAACAAAATAAAATTGATGATTTTTGTTTTTACTTTTAAACATATAATTTCATATGTTTATGTGATTGTTAAAAACAGAAATTTAAACATAAAAACAGTATCATCTGAGAAATGATATTCCTTATTTATATGACACATTAAATATAGTTTATAAAATGCTTTCACATTATTTCATTAAATGTCACAACATGCACATACTTGACAAGTCTCCAATCATATTTAGAGCCTCTCTTTTGCAATTATTTTCAAAGATTTTAAGAGATGAGGAATTTAGTCTCAATTAAATTTTCTTTTGAGACTCAAAAGAGAATATTATATAAGAATGATACAATTTTTAAAGATTAAAAACCCAAATATATCATCTGATATATACCATCTATATATCAAAACCACTTTAAACATATTACTATATTTCTTTGTGGTATTTTTTATTAACATAGTTTTTTTTGAACTGCCATAATTTCAATCTATGTACAAGCTTCTCTCTGGCTTTTTTAAATTCAGCAGCACAATAGGAACATTCTTCTATATTGCTGTACAGTCTTTGTAATAATATTTTTAAAAGTTACACAGTGTTCCAGAGTGGGCATGCCATTTAGATAATCATTTAAATACAGGAACAGTATGCAGTTTTGCTGTTGAAAATAATGCTATGATATTCAATTTAATCTATATACTGTATATATTTTCCTTACTTTGGTTACTTCTCATGGTTAAATTCTCAGTATACATATTCTTATGTATATATAATTTACCCAGATCAAGATGATAAATTTCATGAGAAGAACTGGTTATATTTGATATAGTATGATACAGATTCTAAAGAAATCTCCAGGGCTGGGGAGGTAATTCAGTGGTACAGCACTTGCCTGGCAAGTGCAAGGACCTGGGTTCAATTCCTGGTACCAAAAATAAATAAATAAATAAATAAATAAATAGAAAGAAAGAAAGAAAGAAAGAAAAAAAAAAGAAATCTCCAAGAGAGAAAAAATTTTCTTTTTTTGAGACAGGGTCTTGCTATGTAGTTCAGACTAGCCTTGAACTCACTTTGCAGTCCAGGCTGTCCTTGAACTCACATATCAAATCCAAGGTCTTGTGTATGTTAGGCACTGCTACCACTGGGCTATATCCTCAGCTTCCTTTGTGATTTTATTTCTTGTGGTACTAGGAAATGGAACCGATGGCATCGTATCTGCTGTGCAAGTGCTCCACTATTGAGCTGCATTCCCAGCCCTTTCTTTATCTTAGATTTTAAAGAAAAGCTTTTGAGACAAGGTCTCACTAAATTGCCCACCTGGCCTCCAACTTGCAACCTGCCTGCCCCAGCCACCTTAATCTATAAAACATTGATTATTTAAACACCAATACATTCAATGAAAATCAGCTATTTCTGACTTTGGGTGATTGATTGTTTTTTTGCTCCCCAACTTTTGTAATGTGTTTATGCACAATTTGACCTTTTTTACAATAGAAGTATATTTTACCATATTTGGACAAATTCAGGTAAAAGTTAATTTGTATTCAGCTATTATCAAGTAAAAGATTATAATTTTTTAAAATCATACTTAAATTTTTTTTGGTGGGGGTTGCTGCTCAGGTTCTTGGTGTTCTCTTTGCAGAGACTGATGGATTTGTTAAATTTTTCCTTAACTAAAATCAAGAAATAAATATCTTTTATCAATCAACCTTCATAAATAAAAATTAACTTATATTAAAAAAGATGATAACCAATTTATATAAAAAAAAAGACCTCAGGTCAATCCATTTTATGAGGTTAGACCATGGATTATCAACAAATCAATACTGATTCCTGAAGAAATTTCAAAAATTACTCTTAAGTGTATAGGACATAAATAGATGTATCATGAAAATGTAGTATTAAAGTTCCATGGGAGAGTAATTAGGAAAAATTTATCTAGACAGCTTCTTTAGAGAGGCAACAATGTAAAGCAGGTTGATTAATACTGGGCTTGACTTTAAAATCTGACAAAGATAAAAGTTAAATATACCTCTCATACAATTCTGGATTATATTCCTAGCTGTATACCCAAGAGAAAGGAAAGCACGTGCCCACACAAAGACTTATACATGCTACAGCAGCTTTAATTAAAGAATCACAAAGGAATCTCACTCAGAAACACAGATGCAAAATTTTAAAAATAGTATGAATCATAATAATTTTATAAAAGATAATATATCATGAACAAGATTCATTTATCCCAAGTGTGCAAGGTCATTTTAACACTGATAAATAAATCAGTGAAATTCTCATATTAACAGATTAAAGTCCTAAATTATTTTATTATCCCAATCAATACCACAGAAAAAAATTTTAGTAAAATTCAGCATTGATTCCAAAAGAAAATGAAAAGAAAGCCTTAGCAAACTGGGAATAAAAGTGAACTTTCTTAAACCAACAAAGAGCATTATTTTTAAAAGAAAAGCTGTCAGCAAAGATCATCCTTAGTAGTAAATCACTGGCAGCTTTTTCTCTGAAATCAGTAATAGGATAAGATGTTTGCTATTTAATATACTAAAGATACTAGCCAGTGTAGTAAGGTAAGAAAAAAAATTTTAAAGGAATAAGGTTTGGAAAGGAAGAACAACAATATGACTATTTTTAGATGATTTTGGACATAAAAATTTTTTGTATCACCAGTAAATTATTAAAGTAAATGATAAATTTTAACAAGACTACTAGACATAGTCAATATGTAAAAATATAGTTTTAAATACTAGTAACAATTAGGAAAATTTTAAAAAATTAAAAATTTGCACTTATTATAAATAGCATCTAAAAATATGAAGTCCCTGGCAATAAATCTAACAGAAAATGTGTAAGATATTTGTGGGGAAAGTTATAAGATTTTATCACAAGGCAGAGTCCTTGATTAGAACAACAAAACAAAAACAATAACCATAAAAGCTTGGTAAAATGAGATGCATTAAATTTGATAACTCTCAATCTTTAAAAGATACCATTTAGAATGTTAAAAAACCACAGAGTAGGAGAAAAAGTATTTGCAGTACACATAACCAGCAAAGGACTGGCAACCTCAATATACACAGAATTTTTGTTGTCAGCAAGATAGGCAAAAGACATGGGTACTGTCAAAATGGGAAATCCATATGATGAATATCCATAACAATTTCATTTGTAATCAGTGAAATGCTAATTTGTTGGGGACCACAAATTCATAATTGCTAATTTTGTATACTTCCCTAAGAGATAAAATGGAGGTTTGGGATTATCAGTACTACCCATTTGAGATTTCTCATTGACTCTTATTAGCATAAAACCATCTACACTCTCTTGAGTCATATACTCCAGAACAAGATCCTTCTTAGCATAAGATCACCTATGCCCTCTTGTGTCATTCCAGGATTATACTTGCTCATGGAATCATAAGACTCTGAGACTTCTGCCAAATTTGAATCTTTCACTAGCTCCGCCTATTACTGTATACACCCAATAAATAGTGGCTGTTTTAGAGTGTTGTGTGGGCATTCTGGAGATGTCAACGTCCCAGCCACTCATGTATTATTAAATTTGTCTCTATTTTTATTTTATCTTCTTGCCATACCCTTTACACAATTAGGGCTCTTCCCCAGGTCCCTGCTACTAATTAAAACCAACATGAGATAACAGTTTACAAAAACTGAAAGTCTGATAATATCAAGGGCTGATGAAAAGCAAAAGAAGCTTCTTACAGTATTGGTGCCAGTACAAATTGGAACTGGTACTTAAAAAGACAATTTGACAAAATCTGATAAAGGTTAAGATCCACATAGTCTAGTCCCCTAAATCTGAGTATACTCTTACACAATTGGATGTATTCATAGTGACAAAATGGATAGATACCAGTGTGTTTATAACAGATATAAATAGGAAATGTCAAATCAATGCACAATGATTGTCACATATTCACACAATGGAATAATATATAGCAATGGGAAGCTGATTAAGGAATAAATACACAACAGTGGATCCTCTAGTTTATATAATTTTCAAAAATAGGCAAAAATGCACTACTGTATGTATTGTTTAGGGATGAAGATCTTTGTGAGAACAAGAAAGGTGATCAGAAAGACATCAAGGGAGCTTCTAAGGTATCAGCAATGTATTCTTGACAGGGTTCATAGTTACATGGCTGTTTCCTCTATATTTGTTAAATGGTGCTCATAAATTTTACCATTCTTCTTCAAATATGATATATTTCACAATAAAATATTTTTTAGAAATTTTTGATTAGGAAGAAGGCACAAGATGGCGGACTGGTAGGCAGCAGGAGAGACCCTCTCTGAGAGAGACAGCTCAAATGCCAGAATAAAACACCCTGGAGAGACCCAAACAGAGAGAGATAGACTCTCACAACCTAGAAAGTAACTAAAGTGTGAAAACCCACTGGAATATGAGGTCCTGGGGCTACTATTAGTGAAGATAAGATCAGCGAGCACGGCACCCTCCTAGAGCTGCCTGAACCCCGCCCGACCTGAACAAGCGATCCGTGCCGAAGTGACTGGCTTGAGCCACCGGAGCGCGGAGCTGAACAGCCCTGCGTGCAGCTCGCCGGACCGGCCCTGTGCTCGACCCACCCAGAGGCACCGTGGATTCCCACCGCAGCCACGCTGAAATCGGAGGTCGGGCAGTCCAGCAGTTCTCGGGGACACGGTGAGTGATGAGAATAAGACCCTACCACAGGAAAGGGGAAACCGACTGGACAACATGTTGGATTTGGGCAGGACAGCCCTAACTCCATAAGGAAGTGGCTTCAGCTGGTTACTCCCCGCCGAGCGGATTGGTGGAATCCGCTTGAACTAGGCCACGCCCCTGGTGGGGACCCAGTTACTTCCCTGAGATCAGTGCACACTGATGCAATGAAGGCCTGCAAATGTTGACTGGCCCAGAAGGGAAGAGGTAGCGTATACTGCCCATGGGTGAACGCTAACCTCTGATAATCTATTGAAGAGGGCTAAAGCTCCTAGCCTGCACCCTCTAGAGGAGCCTTAACCAACAAGAAAAGGGTCTGGGAATTACACTGTACACTTGCATGGAAGGAACCAAAAACATGACTAAAGGGAGAAATAAGAAAACACTCCCAGCCCCCAACCCTGAGAACATCCATCCAGGAGAGGCAAATACAAAAGAGACTGAGGGCAGCAAAAATGCAACATCAAACACAGCGTCAGCGGACATAAAGAGATATATTCAAGACCTCATAAGTGGGACCAAAACTGAAATATTAA
>PVJX010039654.1:0-15621 GCA_004027295.1 Dolichotis patagonum
CCAGATTCAAATAAGATCAGTCATAATAAGACAGTATAAGTTATAAAGGGCTTCAGATTAAGTTGATAGGAAATTAGGGATGATTACCATAATATGTCCTCTTATTTTTGGGATAGCTGACCATGTCCTCAAGTCTAGCGTAAGTAGACAAACTGGAACAGCACGTAATCCATCCAAGCAGAGTGATGAGAATAATGTAGATTTTAAATCTTGTTACCCTATTAACAATATCCTCTGCCTCCCTTTTTTAGACAATTCCTCCCCTTTCACTCCCATGGGGTGCACTGCTTGTTTTGGGTCCCACTGCCTCCCTATATAGAGCATCTCAATGGACCCTATCTCCTGATCTACTCTGCCTGTGTTTTTCTCTGTTAATATTTCAAGGCCATCTATACTAGAGATTATATCCAATCTTCTCTGCCTTATTTCTGCTATTCTGTTTTTCTGCCATTGGTTGTCTATTTTTCTGTTCCACTCCACTGTCTGCCCTATTCACTGAGGCCTCTCTGCCACTGTTCCTGAAATGCTCGTATTCTTGTTCTCTCTCTCTAAAATGTCCTTCAGTATTTTTTGTAGAGTTGGATTGGTGGTCACAAATTCTCCCAGTTCCTCTTTGTCATGGAAGCATCTTGTTTCTCCATTAATTTCTATAGAGAGTTTTGCAGGATACATCAATCTGGGCTGGAGGTTGTTCTCCTTCAGGGCTTGAATTACTTCACTCCAAGCTCTTCTTGACCTGATGG
This sequence comes from Dolichotis patagonum, assembly GCA_004027295.1. Lineage (NCBI taxonomy): Eukaryota > Metazoa > Chordata > Mammalia > Rodentia > Caviidae > Dolichotis > Dolichotis patagonum. Next base: position 744 of record PVJX010039654.1, read on the forward strand.
TCTGTGTTGAAAAGTCTGCCATGATTTTGATGGGTTTTCATTTATAGGTGATCTGTTTCTTTTCTCTGATGGCTTTTAATATTCTGTTCTTATATTGAATTTCTGGGATCTTGATTATTATGTGTCTGTGTGTAGCTCTGTTTGGGTTGTAGGTGGCTGGAGTTCTTTATGCTTCGTACATCTGCATATCATTTCCTTTTTCTATGCTAAGGGAAATTTTCCTTAATAATTTCTGTGAATAGCCTTTGCAATTCCTCTCTTTTGACTCCTGCTTCTTCATTCACATGCTTTATTCTTAAGTTATAGATCCTCTTGTTGTCTTCCAGTCTTTGTATCTTTACTGCCTGCTCCCTTGTTATTTTTAAGAGATCTTCCCTTTCATGATCCCACATTGCAAGCCTGTGTTCAATTTTTGATAGTCTATCTTTGGTTTCTTTCAAGCAGTTTTGCCAGCTTTCTATGGAGTCTTTAGTTTCCTGACAATCTCTTTGAATCTGCTTCATGAATTCTAGGTTTTTCCTGAATTCTTCATTAAATTTTTCTCTCCATTTGTGTTCCTCCATTCTTTTGTCTGTGTCTTCTTGAGAGGTGCCCAGCCTTTCTTTTATTAATCTACTTATCTCTTGTTTAATTTGAATTAATATTTCAGTTTTGATCCCGCTTATGAGGTCCTGAAAATATCTCTTTTTGTCCGCTAACTCTGTGTTTGATGTTGCATGTTTGCTCCCCTCAATCTCTTTTGTATTTACCTCTCCTGGATCAATGTTCTCAGTGTTGGGGTCTGGGGGTTTTTTCTTATTTCTCCCTCTCATCATATTTTTGGTTCCTTCCATACAAGCGTATAGTGCAATTCCCAGCCCCTTTTCTTGTTGGTTAAAGTTCCTCTAGAGTGTGCAGGCTAGGAGCTTCTGCCCTCTGCTGTCTGCTATCAGAGATTGAAGTTTAAGCAAGGGCAGTGTGCGCTGGCTCCTCCCCTCTGGGCAAGTCAACCTTTGCAGGCCTTCACTGTGTCAGTGTGTGCTGAGTTCAGGGAATTAATTTGTAGTGACCCACTGGGTCCTGGCCAGGGGCATGGTGCAGTCCAAGCAGATTCCACCAATCTGCTCAGTGAGGGGAGCAACCAACTGAAGCCACTTCCTTATGGAGTTAGGGCTGTTCTGCCCAAATCCAACATGTCATCCAGTCAGTTGCCCCTTTCCCATGGGAGGGTCTTATTTCCATCACTCACTGTGTGTTGATGCCAGTCCCTGAAAACTGCTGGGCTCCCTGACCTCCGACTTCAGTGTGGCTGCAGTGCGAATTCATGGTGCCTCTGGGTGGGTCGCGTGCAGGGCCGGGTCCAGGCGAGCCACACACAGGGCTGTTCAGCTCCACGCTCTGGCCGCTCAAGCCAGTCACATCGTCGCAGTTCGGTCGTCAGGTCAGTCCCAGGCAGGAATTCAGGCAGCTTGAGGAGGGCGCCATGCTCGCTGATCTTAACTTCTCTAATGGTAGCCCCAGGACCTCATATTTGAGCAGTTTTTTTCACTTTAATTTCTTCTTGGGTTGAGACAGTCCATCTCTCTCTGTTTGGGTCTCTCCAGGGTGTTCTGTTCTGGCATTTAAGCTGTCTCTCTCAGAAAGGATGCATATCCTGCTACCTACTTGTCCGCCATCTTTGGACTCTCCATGTTGTACTTCTGACATAATAAATAGGCATTGTTTTAAGCTGTCAAATTTGTGGTCACTTCTTATGCAGCAATAGAAAACAAAGATGTGGTAAAATTAGCATCTTATTTGAGTCTAATTTTAGCTAATGGTCACAGCAAGAAAAAAAATTATTGAGATACGTTACTTGATATGGCATTACACAATTATTTGTATCTAGATACATATTAATCTTGGTTCAAGCTTCACTAGCCAACAGACATTGAGTAATACATTAATCTGCTCTGAAATGCTACCTCCATAAAAGGAAATCCATCTTCCACATGGATTCCTTCCTACATGTTTCTGAGATAACCTTGGATGGTGTATGAGTAATCATGTGGTTGGGTCCTTTCCCTCTCAAGGTCTTAGGGCATCTTTGAAATGCCCATCCCATCACCTTTATGTTGTTGATCTTGAACCAAGATTTTGGTATCATTTGTAAATATCTTGCAGTGATCTGACTTCCACTTCCTGTGGATCACTACATAGTCAGAAGTTTACCTGATACTATCTTTAGATTACCTAGGTAGTGACCTCTGGCCATGGGCATCTATGTTTTTTCACTTCTCACAGCTCTAGCAGTATTTTGCTGGGTTGTGCAGCTTGCTCTGTCTCTGTTCTCTATGAAACTGTCTGTCTTGTTGTGTATAAGCTTTCCAGGTTTTGTTTAGAATGAATGGAGCATGAGGAAGGAGGTAGAGGAATAGAGAGCCTCATAGAACTCCAAGGATTAACTTTAGACATTTCTAGTACAGCCTTTGGGTTTGTCAGAGACAGAGGAGGGCAATGGTCAAAAACAGCATTAAGCCATTCCTACAACCAACCAACAAGGCTCAGCTGCTGAGCTCTTACAATGATTTATTTCTCAGGGGTTGGATTTTCCTTTTTGAAATACATTCAGATAGGTTTGTGTAGGTCTCTATTCCAATAGGGGAAGGTTGATTTTGCTCTCTGTGATGGTTAATTGAGATATGCCAACTTCAATGGAGTAAATGCCTAGCAGATTAGTATAGCACCGTCCTGTGCAAGTCCAGGTGAGTTGTAGAGGTGTGGCCTCAGTCACTGGATGTGATCCTTTTCCTGTAACTCTCTGGCACTGTTCCTCTGCTTTGTTTTCTAACTGAGCAAACTAAGCAGTTTTGCCCTACCATATCTGTCACTGTGATGTTCCTGCTTAGAATCCAGCTACCTATGAACTGAATCCCGCAAAGCCATGCGGTAGATTAAACCTTTCCTTCTGTAAATTGTGAATGTCTGGTATCATGTATAACAATGGACAGGCTGACCCTTGTCTTATCTCCTGGACCTAGTTCAGCCAAGGAGGTAAATGAATTGGTGCTTAACGATCTCCAAGTGCTTTCTGGAGTCTATTCACTAAAAATATTGAAAAGGCAAGAGGATAGAACAGTGTGAAAGTGTGTGGTTGTGGTTGTATCTGAGGGAAAATCCAACTAGAATCCCCATAACTTTTAGGTAAATAGCGTCTCTGATTTTCATCTGTAGAAAAGTAGCTAAACATATAGCATACAGCTGGTCCTGCAGTGTGACGTGCAAGATCTAAAATTCAAATGTTCTTGTAGCAAGGATGTCTACCAGATTGGAGTTATTAGTTTCTAAATATGGACTTTTGTTCAATCAATCAAAGAACAGATTAGTATTCTATTAAGTGTTCTTTTCTGACCTGACCATTAGCTGGAAATTGATCATTTTGTTTTGTTTTGTTTGCTTTGTTTTTTAAGACAAGGGATTTGGCAATATAATTTACACTGAGTGGATATAGCTTTGTTGTACTTTTCTGTCTCTAGATTTGATTAAATAAAACCTCTGTGGATTTAAATATTGGGATAAATTTTTACTACAGGTTGATTCTCTGTAAAATTAGGAAGAAAAAGGCTTAATGATGAAAGAACAAATTTTACATTGGTACATTTCTAAGTGAATTTGTGGGATAGATAAATATAGGAAAAAAGTAGAAATAAAAATACTGTAACTATCTTAAATCATGTGTCTGATTTAAGAAACAAAGAAAATGGATCTGATCAAAATATGTGGTCTGGATTATGAAAATTCCACTATGAAACCCAATATTTTGTAAGATTAATATGTACTCATATGTATAAATGAAAAAGTACAGAACTATCTGTTTAATGTGTCCACTGTTTTGAAAGGTTATTTTATAAGAATGCTTTTTTTTTAAGATATACTTGCTACATTATTTTGGCAACTTGACCTAAAATTTCACAGGATACCACTAAAAGCAACTAGAGATTTTAGATTTTTTAAATTGTTTGATCTTTGCCACAGGAGATTACTTTGTGAAAGGACAAACTTCGGTATTTTAAAACCACACCATTCCCTGACACATACAGAAAATATGTCAGCAAATATTAGTTTTTTGATATACCCAAGGTAGAATAATTTTGAATTATTCTTTAGGTTAAAAATTTAAAACCTATATTAAATACTGAATGACACTGTTATTTTTCCATTATGATTATTGAAAGCAATTTTGTGAAGAATTTTTCTTGGCTCCTTTTGAGTTTATCTTTCTCTCTCAACATGTATAATACGTTTGAATTGATTACGTACTGTACAACTAGCCAGGTTGGCTGGTATCACAATCTTGCTCACTTATTTTTTAGCATCCTGTCCAAAGAAGCTGAAGCATCACATTACACACACACACACACACACACACACACACACACACACCCCTACACATCACCCAGAACCAAAAAGTTACATGAAAGCCAAAGACATAGAGATGTGGTTTAAAGTTGTTATTTAGGGACTGGGGATATAGCTTAGCAACACAGCACCTGCCTGACAAGCTCAGTGTCTTGAGTTCAATTCCCAATACAAAAACCAACCAACCAATCAAAGGAACAAAAAGATAAAGATGTCATTTAATTTCCACATCCTCTGTTATCTTAGGCAGTCCTAACACTTTGAAAAAACAAAAGGACTATGTCTGTTATCTGCTTCAGGATCAATTTGTTACAAATAAATCACCCATTTTTGCAGTTTCACCAAAATTTAAGAGGAAAAAAATGAGCTTTTTTCCTATCACTCATGAATCCAAGAACACTGGTGAGTGTGATTCTGAGAAAAACCTTTCTGTCACTAGTTATAGAACCAGTGTAAAGTAATGCTTTAAAGTCATGTAACTACTGTCATAAGCAATTACTACATTCTCATGTTTTCACAAAATTTGTATGTCTGATTTATAAATTACTGAGACATAGAGTAGAATTTATTTCGTGTGGTTCCATGGTGCCAATGATTCTTTTTATTTTACACAGGGTTGGCATTGCATTACTAAATTAGACCAGAAATGTAAGATCTATTGCTGCAATCAATGTCTGGCCATTAATCACTTCCTGTGTACCCTTGCCTCAGCATCAGTCCTTGGTATTATTACCTTAGGGGCCATTTCAGCTGTCTACTTCCATTGGCGGACCTCACAACCAGAGGGCTTGGTGCTGCGGAAGTAGGGTCCAGACAGAAAATAAAAACTGAATTAAGCACAGTGATTCTTCCATTATCTATAGCTCTACTTCCTGTAATTTTACATACCACCTGAAAATACTAAATGGAATATCTAGAAAATAATTCGTGTTAAATAACTTTTATTAAGTATATTGTTATGACTACCCCACTTTATTATTACTTTTGTTAATCTCTTACTATGTCTAACTTATGAATTAAACTTTATTTTATATATATATATATATATATATATATATATATATATATATATATGACAAAAGTATTTTATGTATAGAGTCAATATTATCTGGGTCTTTAAGCATTCCCCATGAAGTCCTAAACACATGACTACTGTATTTAAAACAAAGCAATTTCATGTGGGAATTGGTTATCAAGAACTGAAAATCCCACCCAAGATCCACTGTGAACTCAGAAATAAGCAAAACCAGGAAATTGCTTTGCTCCCACACTGGAAACACATTTGTTGGCTGTTACCAAAACAAGGGAACTTCTAGGAACAGATACAAGACTAAATAGAGTTTGGATAGGAACAAAACCATTAAAATCCTTAGTAATGGTGAGTGGACTTTCCACCATCTGTCTTTCTGTAGAAAATTTCCACCATCTGTCGTTTCTGTAGAAAATTCACTCATTCTTTGGGAAACTCTTTTTTTTTCATTTATTGTTTGTTTCTTTTGGTACTGAGAATTGAACTCAGGACCTTGCATTTGCCAGGCAGGTGCTTGTGGCCCTGAGCTAACCCCCAGCCCCTTTGGAGGACTTTTGCAATTATTTTCCAGATGTTTAAAACTCCTCCCTGCTCTTCTTCATACACTGAACTTGTTAACTCTCCTCACTTCCACATACCTACTTGGGACCATGGCACCATGGAAGGAACATGCGTTCTTTCTCCCCTCCAATGACGTTACTATCCTTGAGTTTTGTTTTCCATGTTCTTTCCTTTCACTGAAGAATTTAGAACAATTTTGAACTCTCTTCTGCATATTCACATCTTTCTGTTAGTCATAAGCATCAGTATTTTATCATTCCCATGTCTCCCCTATTTAACACTCCTCCAAAAAGAGAAAAAGAAATGAGAAAGAAAGATGCCCACCTACCCCCGGACTATAAATTCATAGTCCGGATTTATAAAGCTTTGTTTAGATTCACTGTCTATTCATCTCCTTGCTTCCATTCACTTACCAACTTTCTAGAATCTATTTTTTGCTCTCTTACTGAAACTACACTCACAAATTCTTGAATAATTTTGTCTTCTATAGGGAATATATTTTTGACTATTAGAAAAATGTATGCATTTTAAATCTACAATATCTAGTTACCTCCTAGCTTCAATAGCAAGACAAGTTTTCTTAACTGTTTAGAGAGCATGTCTCTTTCCAGTTGAAAACTGAGATGCCTTGATGCTTAATTCACCTCCTCTTCTTACTCTCCCCTACCAATATGCTAAGAACTGCAGTTCTCTAGGTGTGGGTTTAGGACCAGCAATATCACCCTGTGCAAACTTGTTAGAAATGCAGACTCACAATCTATCTGCTGAATCAGAAACTCAAGGGGATAAAATTCAGCAATCTGGACATATTAAACCCTCTAGGTTATCTGATGATATTAAAGTTTGATAAATACTGAGAAAGGAGGGCTATTTCTCAGAGAAATAGAAAGCAAAATTAATAAAAAACATAGTAGAGGTAGAAGGAAATTTTTAGGTTTCAAAGTCTGGGAAACATCAAGGACTGAGGGGTATAGCGGAAACCACCAAACAGTTCTAATAGGGCCTTAGACAACTGGAAGGGAAGGGAAATGGAAGAGCTGAATGCTTCTCCAGGTTAAATTTGGAAGACATTCATGCATCCTAGCAGATTGTGGCTCTGTGGAGACTTCAGCCTCAAGTGTGTTATCGCATAAGTCCCTATTCCACTTGGCTAGCTGAGGGCACAGTTGGCATGCAGTGAAGACAAGAAGAGCAAGTGATGGAGGGCACATGCTGGTGACTGGTAGCACTTTGAATGCAGGAACTGAGCAGTGGTGGATAGCAGCGGTAGATTAGAAGTAGATATGCAGTGCTTTGTGCCTCAGCTATTACCAGTCCTAGAATAAAGCAGTTCCCCACTATGAAGATAAGAGTAGAAGGTTGTGTGTGAAAGGAACCTCCTATTTATCCGTTTTGCAGATTGTGTGTACATCCCCACATCTTATGGGTGAGATAGAATAAAGGCAAGGAAGGAAGTAATTTGACAGGCTGAAAATTTATTTGAAAGGAATTTTTAAAACTGTTAACAATTGCCTTAATTTCATGTAATTAGTTTCTCATAAAGAAATCATAGTGGTTGGGCCCAAGATGAGAATCTTTTTTCACTCCTTAGAAAAAAAATCCTTCAATAGCTTCAACAGTGTCACTGAGAACAAAATCTAGGCCTTTGTGTGATTTGGCCTTCATACTCTTGTCTTTTTTTTTTTTTAAGATTCACTTCTCATCATTTGCGACTTTAAATATATTTGAAGTATTCTACGTATTTTACCTTTGTTTATATCATTTAACTGGAATAGATCATTCTTCCTTTCATTTTCCCCTGGATAACTTGCATTTATGGGTTCAAATTTAGTGGTCCCCTATCTTCCGAGGCTTGGTCTGAAGCCCTCCTATGTTCTCCCCTACTTATACAAAGCAGTTACAGTCCACTGACATTTCCTATTTTGTAGTCTGTCTGCTCCCATGAAACATGACAAAGGGTCTTACACCTTATTCATTTTTCTAAATGCAATCTTGTGCATAATGTTTGTTTAGTACATACTGGTTGACTGAACCCAAAGTGAAGTAGAACAAATGTCTAGTTTGATTCAGTGGATGATAAATATTCAATTCAAATATACAATTATGGATATTGGTACTCCAATCAACTAGGATTTGCTCCGGATATCTATTTTGCATTTAGGGAAGACTACTAAGAGCTACCTGGAACCTGTTTGGAGAGAATCGTCAACGGACGATTTTGATTTGAGTTTGAACTGTTGCCACTTGTAGTCGCCTTTTAACTTTCATTCTTGTTTAGCAGAGCTTTCATAATTCTGATCTCTTACTGTGCAAAAATCATTCAACTAATCTTCATGACTATGTAATCAAATTAAACAGAGACAGACTGGTTATTAAGATGTAATGAGCTTTGGGATATTTTAATGCCAGTTTAAAAGTTTAAATTGTCATATAATTATTCTTTCCAGTGGGATTGTAAATGATTTCAGCTGTTAACAGGGGGAAAATATGAATCAAATACAAATATTTGCATTGGAAAAAGTATAATATAAAGACTATTCTCTAGAATTTCCATATGGTCTTCCTATTATATATAAACTAATGCATGACACTCATAACTTCAGAAACATATATCTTCCCATATAAACATACTAACATGTTAAATTACCCATACTCATAAGCTAAGCCATTCACCCAAACAGCTATAGAAATCTCATTAAAGATATTGTCCGCTACATCTATCAATGCTTTTTAGAAATAAAATTTCATGTTAGGTATATATTTCATTAGAGTTTAGTGCTCCTCTTCCACTTCCTTTCCATCTTGAACAGACATGAATTCCCAGCCTTTTGGGAGGCTGAGGCAGGAACATCAAAATTTTCAAGCCAGCTTAGGCAACTTAGTGGCTTAGCCAGATTTTGTTTCAAAATACAAAATTTAAAAATGTAGAGAATACAGTTCAGCATGAAGGCCTTAAACTCAATCCTTAGTACCAGTATCAACCAACCAACCAACGAAACAAACAAATAAAACAACAATAGCAAAAACAATATATATTATATTATATTATATTATATTATATTATATTATAATATTATACTATATACTTTACTTCTCTTTAATGCCTACAATGATAAGGGTGGAACTTGAAATTCTATTGTAATGTTTACATTGATTTTTATATTTTAATTTTTGTGTTCTAATTTTGTATGCTGTTGAATTTTTGCCTGCTTACATAAGCTTTAATATTTTTCTATAGCTCTAGTTTTATAATAATTTTATTATATGCAGCCTTTTGTAATTTTCTTTAAATCCTCTGTGGAATGAGCCATGGTACAAACAAATATTCATACCTGAATGAAACTTAAAATACATAAAGGAGAAACCTGTCTATGCTTGTGTTGAGAACGTTTTATGGACGCATTCTACATGCAGTATTTAGTCTAATCAGTCAGTAAGTATACTTCTTTTGTTGCATATTTTGTTAGTCAATATTGTCTTGTCTGTCTTGATTATATCACTGTGCTGACTGAACTGATCCTTCAGAGGTTCCTGGAATTATTCTGCCAGTTTAAATATCAATATAACACAAGAGAATGGAAAGACTTTGTGGAAAGCAATGGCATAGTAAATATTTAGATCTATAAGAACTCATTTTAGATTTTTAGCAAGTCAATAATGAATGCATTTATCAAATATCTAAAAGTCTACTGTGTTTGAAGCACAATAGTCAAGTATATATAGCGTTAGTCCTCATTTTGTAGATGAAGAAACTGAATCTCAGAGAAATTAAATAATTTATCAACTGTCACAGAAGCAGTAGGAGTCACTCTCTAAAATGTGATGAGATGAAAAGGCTCTTTTTACTATTCCACCAGAGGTCAGAATCATCCTTAAAAGAACAGATCTTGGTCCCAGCACATCCATGAGCCCTACCACCTAACGCAGCTCTGTGACCCTGGGCAATTATTTAATTCTGTGTACTAGAAACATTTTATCTGAATTTTATGACAATTGTGTTTATCTCTATGGAGTTATTTTTAGGAACAAATAATATAAATATAGAACTGATAGTATAGAATCTGGCATATGGAGAATAACTGTTAACTATTATAAATGAAAGAGAAGATGAGTTATTTTCTTTTAATTTAAGGCAATAATCTTTGTGCACCTTGAAAGATTCTTCCATAGGTAAGATACATATTCATATGCTTTAGCTGGTGGGTCATATCAACTATGAGATACTTTATTTTTCGTTTATGAATTGAGTGCATACTATAATTTCCTAAAACATCTAATGTGACAGGTGTGAATGTCCAGATTAATTTTAATGGATCTTAATAGCTTGTAGGTCCCTCATGGACATCTGAGCTAGTCAGATTGTGAGAAAAACCACCCTAAACTACCTGTATTTTGACTGTTTTGCTTGGATCATCATTATCATCAAGACTGATGCAAAAGCTAATGTGTTGGAGTATTTGGAGGCATTCAATAATTGCTAAGTTCTAGATTTAAGAAGCCTGTGTTGTCCTCAAGAAGATATAATAATATAACAACATGCATAATATTATTATATGACAATAACCAAAGATGGAATGAAGCAGATATGTAAATACCACATCCAAAAATGATAAGCATGGGTTTTGTGGGGAAGAGAGCAGGATGAGGGGCAGTCAGGCTGAGGTCTGAATGCAGTAGAAGTATGAAAAGTAAAAGTGGGCAGGAAAGAAAAACAACGAAGGATAGGATTGATGTGCATATGTATATGTGGAGGTCTGTGTAAGGTAATGGTGAGAGAGAAAAACAGTATAACTGAAAATGAAAGACACAGATTTGAACATCAATTCAGATGGAATGACTTCCAAGCATTTTGAACAGAAATCTACTGAATTAAATTAGAAAAAAACCAGATTGGTATCCAATATGAAAATTATCTAACTTTAAAAAGTAATTCCTAATTAACTTAAATTTGATATTTCACTAGCTATGATTCTAGGATGAATTTTATCTTGATGGGAATTTACTTTTTCCTCCCATTAAAAATGTTCAAATTTCACTCTGTTTTAAATTTTATGACAGGGTTAGGGATATAGCTCAGTGGCACAGTGCCTGCCTGGCAAGTATGAGGTCATGAGTTTGATTCCTGGTATCAAAATAAACAAACAAACAAAGAAATAAATTTAGGTCAACAAATTGAGAAACCACCATGTACAGTGATTGGGAGTGCAGAAGATAGATTAAATATCTGGAGTATATGTGAATATCTTCCAATTTAAAATGTTAAATTTAGAGTAATAATTTAGATAATAAAAGATATCCTTTATCATCTAATAAATTGTATTCAGTTTTAGCTCTGAAAATTAGCTTAGATTTTTTAGAAGATATTTTATAATTGTGTAAGGCTGTTTTAATTCAAATCTTTACTCACTTTTACCATTTGACCTAATTTGCTTAAAATGTTTGGGATATAAGACATGCCAAAGATTAATCTTACCATCATGTAAGAGCATCTGTAAGCTTTTTCTTAAAATATTTTCCCCAACTTCCATAATCCCCCGGTTAGTGCAACACATACCCAAATATAGATAAAGACACATGTGGTGGTCTACTTCTGTGTCAGTGGGAACCTGGGGAAGCAAAGAACTACTACTACACAAGCAAACAGCCTCTGCTCAGGCCCGCATGGGTGGGGAAGGAGTGAATACAGTGAGGCGGTGCCCACCAAGTATTTCCAGTGATAATGGAAGCAGGCCTATTATATTTCTCTTCCACATAACTGGCTATTGTCCATGTCTGTGGCAGAGATGAATGGATTCACTAAAAGAATACTGACTGACTACATGGGTGGCCTCATTTAACTGGTAAAGAGTCCCACTCATGAAAATGTTCAGCTTCTAAATTAAGCACACACACACACACACACACACACACACACACACACACACACAGCATGTGCGCCCACACACACTACTCTCAAGGACAAAAGCTATGATTCAAATCATTTTAGCATGGAGTAACTAATGATTATTGACCCTCTGAATCTGTGAATATGAGAGCTATCACTTTTGGTCTGGCATCATACAGTCACTGTGTATGCCTTTGGTATTCTTTCCATTGATCGCAAATCTAGCTATCTTTTGTACATGCATTCATTAATTTTCTGGTAGTGCATAGAATACTATTCTTTCTGACTGAACAAACAGCACAACATATTTAAATTAAAGCTCAGAAGTACAAAAATAGCAATAATACATCACACTTTGAAAGAGCTTTTCATTAATAGATGGATCAGAACATACTTCTTGTTGATTCCTGGTATATCATTTAATTGTTATGTATTTAAAATGAAACATATATCTAATATTCTTTTCAAGGTTTCATATACTTCAAATTTATTATGTCAGTTGTTAGTGGCAATGACATCACAAGATGAATTTAAAGCAATGATTGCTTTAACATTTAAAAAGCTTAGAGTATGCCGATTATTCAAGCTGCTAAGTGAAAGTACAAATGTCAGTTTAGCTATCTATAATCTCATACTGTTTAAAGGTTCATGAATTACACATGTAGTGGATAGAAATGGAGGAAGTGAATTTGACTAAAAGACCCTTTTCACAAAAATTTGCTGAAATGGTTTCTTCTAATGTATTTTAGTGATTAATCAATTTGATTTAAAATGTTAGAATTATTTAAAGTCTGTACTTTGAATTTACTGTGAACTCGAAGCATGTTTATATTTATTACATCAACTAAGTAAACAGCATATGCTTAATGCTTTTAAAATGTTCTCCAGTAAAATTTAGGTCAGTACTTAGTTGTTAGCTATCAGCCTTGGAGATGCATTGACATGTTTGATTAACAGCATGCTTCTCCCACAATGCTTTGTGCATTTTTGCAATTTTATGTCACTGGCAAAATTTAAGTATCAGCAGCTATCATATATTTGAATGGGTTTCACTTGCATTAATTTTCCATACTTTTCAATGTTTATACTTCTAAATTATATTTATCTTATTTGACCATAAGCAATTTTACCATGTCGAACATAAAATTAGAGATTCCCAGGACTCTAACTTTTTCTTAACACAATGTGCACATGGATATTGTTTCAAATATAGTGAAGATTAATAATGACTGAAAATTAGGATTATTTCAAATTTTAATCACTACCTGATTCTATTCAAAACTGTATCTTTGTATTACTATACAGCTATGTATTAATAAGGCTACAAAACTGTAGCCTTATCTGGAAAGAAATATTTTACTTCTTACTTTTTCAGCAAGTATTTCCTGAGTTAGGTCCAGATCACTGGTGGTAAATGTGAATGGATAAGTGTTACAAAGGGCATAAAAGAGATAACTAAAGAGATAACCCTGCTAGAAATATTAGGAGAACGGGTTTGGTCAGATTTTGGTCAGATGTTGGTATCCACCAATCTTATTGAAGGGGTTTCATACATATAAATCTTTTTACTTCCAGAAAGAAAAAAAGGGAAATGACAAATGTCAGCTCTAAATATTTAAATCCTGTCTGTCTATCTATCTAGTGCATAAAAGAATGTATGAACACATAAACAAACAAACAAATAAATAAATGCCAATATTCTGGCATTGAAATATGCTGGTAGTTACATTTATATAGCAAGCAAATGCTCTCTTGGATAGTATTTGGTTTAAGCGAATAGAGTGTAGAACCCCAAGTTGGAAGTCTGGGAATTACAAGACTGACTTCAGATAGTTAAAAAGCTTGAGGCCCCTCAAAACCCCTGGTGCAGTTGAACAGTCCACCTTGGGTTGAGAAGTACTAACCTATATTAGCCAGGTGTACACCACTGGTATCTAGGAGAGGCCAAATAAAAATTATCATGGGATGCTTTTACTTTTAGTTTCTGGAAAAGTAGAAAAGCCAGTAAGCAATTGAATGAACTCATTTACATCTTAGTAAAGGAAAAGGACACGAGGTTCAAAGGTTTGGTGTCATGTTTTAGAAGCCTCTCTAGTGCCCATGATTTTGAATGGTTCCCATTGTTCAGCTGGATACCTTTTCTCCTTTTCTCCTTCCTGCCAACTGTGTGCCAAACTCCTACAAATCCTCCATCATCCAGATCTGATCTTAAAAACCCTCTTCAATTGTCTAGCTATAATAATGTCAATTCAGTTAGAGCACGCCAGAGTTCAAGCACATTTTCCTTTTTTAAAAAAAGTACTTGATTGCAAATAATTATATACCGTTATAAGACACAATGTGATGTTTTGATATATGTTCACATGTGAAACTATTTTTCAAAGTTAATTAAAATGTGTGATATATATATGTATATATATAAACCATGAGTTATTATGTACTCTTAAAGAAGGAAATGCTGTCATTTGCAACAGCATGGGTACACCTGGAGGACTTTATGTTACATGAAATAAACCAAATACAGAAGGACAAATACTGATGATGTCATTTATATTTGGAATATGAAAGCATCAAACTCATAGCAGTACAGAGTAGAATGGTGAGTTTTAAGAGTGTGTGTTGGGTGATGGTGGTGAGAACTGGGTAGATATTCAAAGAACACAAAATTTCAGTTAGATGGAAGGAATAATTTTAAAGCTCTCTTGCACAGTATAGTGATTCTATTTAATAAAATACTGTATGTTTCAAAATTTATAAAAGAGTTGATGTTAGTGTTCTCAACAGCACTTTCTAGCCTTATTTTCTGTGCGAATTTTATAAACAATTTCTTAACCATCTGATTTTTTTTTTATTTAAAAGAGAATAAAACAAAAGGGGGCAGTACAGAGCAGATCAGAACAGGACAACATAGGCAACACAGTACTTTACATTAAGTCAACTGGACATCAACAGTATCTAACACCATATCTCTTACTCTGCTATAGTTGAGCATAGTTTCAATTACCATAATATAAAACATAACACAA
>PVJX010039655.1:0-15633 GCA_004027295.1 Dolichotis patagonum
AGGTCATGAGTTCGATTCCCGGCACAATATATATATTTGTTATTTAACCAATTATATGGGAAGAAATGTAATTTTTTTAGTTCAGTGGGCATGGCTATAAAATTGTTTACATTAGCAATTGCATTCTAATAAACTATAATTGAACTTAATAAAATAGGTACAAAATTTCTGAACTCTTTGCTAAGAGAAGAAAAAGTATAAATACATTGTATTTAAATTAGTGTTTTATTAATGCATACATCATAATGTTCTTATGACGAAAAAGAAATGTAGCCCTGTGTGGAATGGCTATGTTTTAATTAATTTTGAAAAGTATCCTCTCCTTTTCAGTGGTCAATGAGGTTTTGTCCTTTGAGAGAACAATACAATATAATTTTCTTATAAATGAAAAGAAGACATTTCAGATTGTCTTACAGACCACTAACATGTGAGGCAATTTTACTTTCATTGTGGCATAAAGGAGAAAGGAGAAAATAGATCTTAAAAATGTCAATAAAGTCTTTTAGCTTCAAGGTAGCAGGCAGGTAGTAATCAATTCTCTCCTGATAGAATGAAGATAAGGTTTTTAAGAATGCTTCTTTTCCTCCTATAAAACATGTTATATCAACACAGATCTTAAAACCTCAGGAAGATCCAAATGGTCTAAATAATTAAAGGCAACTTATGTCAAGTCAAGATGAACTAGAGTGAAGTTCTTTTACTCATCCTACCCTTATCAGCAATTCCCAAAATTAAAAATTGAGAAATACACCTGATTGGATCCTGCATTAGTATTTCTTTAAATAGGATGCAACTATTATAGTCTTTTTAAATGAGGAATTTATTTTTTTAATGTGTTATAGTCCTCTTTTTTGGAAAAAAGGTTTTTTAAAACACAATTCATTAAGGTTAACGAGCAACTGAACATAGTAAGCACTCTTAGATTCTTGACATATATTATGCATTTAATGGTCCATGCAAGCTCAAGAAGCAGGCACTATGGTCCTATCTGGTTTTACAGCAAGAAAACTGGAACCAAAAGAAGGAAATGAAGGAGCACAGGAGTTACAGGGGGTAGATCCAGCCTTCTAACTCAAACAAGTTAACTCCAGAGCCCTGCTTGCACTCAGAACTCCTTATAGGAGGAGTTCCACTCTACATGGAAAAGTGCAGACTCTCAGACCTAACCCAAATAGTCAACTCGGGAGGTCTGAACAGTGGTTCAGGAAACTACTGGTCTTTATACAAATGTAGTAAAGTTAGTTTGTTTTCAGTGTTGTCTTGACCTAGTTGGGCCCTGGCTAACGGTGGGTCAATTTCCTGTCTTGAACAGCTGATCAGTCTAGGCCCCAACCATTTCCACCTGGCCTGTCAGACTCTGGTAACTAAGCAGGGATTCTAAGCACCCTAGGGCCAAAAGCAGACAGCTAGAGACAGGCATATAATCATGAAAATTAGCAAGTCCACCAAGAGCCTTCAAAAACCGGTCAAATCTTCCTGATTTACCATTCACAGTCTAGGTCCTTCAGTGGCAACGTGCTATTATCGGGTTCCAGATGAAAAACCCTGCTGGCCTCACCTGGAGCTCTCTCTAGTTGGAGTGTTAATATACTGAGTCCCTTCACTAAAAGAATCTTTAAACTCATGTAGCAGTTGGTGCTGTGGGCAGGACACTTCCACAATGTCTGCTGAATCTTGGGTAGCTCTTGGGGTTCTACTCTTAGCTCAATAAGTGGGTCTAAATCGCCAGGCGCTTAGCTCAGGCCAGAACTTCAACTTTGGACTTAATATTATTCCCTAGTGAAATGTCCACCAGGACAGTTAATGTCTGGCAGAGGTATTCTTGGACTGTCACTTTGTTGGGGTTAGCGTTTGTAATGTTTGAGTGATTGTGTCAACTTGAGAAATTAATTAAGAGCATTTCGACTAAATGGGCTCAGCAATTCCACACAGTAGGGTGTAGAAGATCTACCTTAGGGTGGCTCATCATCGGGATGGCATAAATGAGGAAGGACAGATCTGCTTCTGAGTCTCTGAAGGAGTTCCAGTCTTCACTTTGGACATCACGTGGCTTCCATTGGAGACTGCAGCCTTCCATCACAGACTTACGTGCCTCCTGATACGGACTTGCACAGATACCGCAGTGGACCTTGGACTGAATCCTTTGGCCTCCAGTGTGCAGACACACTTTGCAGTCTTCCTCATCTGACTCTGTGGGTGACCACTGAAAGGCAATCTGTAAATTCCTGTATGTTTGTATATCTTGCCTTATATGTGTTTCTCTAGCAAAACATTGACTGATACCATGTTTGTTGTTTTGAGGGGCAGAACCCTGGTTTTTTTGTGCTTTGATTGTTTCCTGTGGAGGAAGGTATTGATTGAGTTTTTCCACGTTAAAAAATGAGACCCTAGGTCCCCTGTTATTCAGGCAAAGATAACAGCTTACCTGTTTGCTTTGTTGCTACCAAGTTTTCAGTTGTCACCTCAAAGTTCAGGCTCACCAGACCTCATTGCTTGTACCCTGGGGGATAAACAGCATAATGTTTACTCCAAATGGGATTCTAGGAGCAAGGGAAAAGATATTATTTCATCTTTGTGCAAGTGTTCTGAAGAATATTTTATTGTTTAACTAGTACATGACTCTTAGATGGTGTTTTTCAGATTTATTAAATGCCACTCCAGGTCAGTATGTAAAGGGGCTGATCCTTAAGATCAGGACATTACCTATATAGGCTTCAGTGACTCAGGGTAAAGCTCCATCCTTCAGATGTGGGTTAGAGAGCCTTGAAATGGGAAGAGGGCTGCTACCAAGTCAGTCTGCGAGGTCCCATTTCCTGTCCTTCTACCTTCTTTTTTCCTGTAACTACCTGGATGTATTATATGATGGACCCTCAGAAAGATACAGAAATTATAAACTACTCAAAAATATATATTGGAACACTAGAGCTCAAATTACAGTTATATGTGGGAACTCTATCATTTATATCTTTAGGAAAATAAATACAAAGTTGAGAAAGCTAGGTATGCTTCACTGTAACTATAGTGTTGGCTAAATATCTCAAAGTTAGCTGTTGCTCTCACATATTTGATAGTGGTTACAGACACTCAGACACAATGAACAATAAATTAAAATTAAATTAAGTTTTGGATCTCATAAATTGGTTAAAAATTGGGACCAAATTAATCTGTGCTCAAATAGTTAACAAGGCCTAATATAAGTTAAAACTGCCCTCAAAGATTAAACCTTAGTATATGACTGAGGCACGGAGATTGCCAGGAATAATAGGCTGGCTTGGGCTAATTACCTAGTTAAGTGCCATACAGTGAGTTCAGCCTGTGCTACAGAGTAAGAACCTGTCTCTAAACAATGGCAATTACAAGAAACACTGTACAAAACTAAACAAGTAAATGAATAGCTCCAATTCTTTATATTGACAATCTGATTTCACAAGTTCTTTAACCTAAAATATAAGTAGTGTCAGCCTTCTTGGGGAGACCCAAGGGAGGTTTTCATGGGTGAGGTTCCCAGATTAAAGAACACATGTGTGCTAAATATCAGCAACAGCAGCAGCAAGCATGGAGCAGAGCAGAGCATAAGAGCATGAGAGCAGTCCGTGTCTTTAGTGTATAGTTCTTACACAGATTGTTATCACATATTTACATTCTTGCATAGGGCTGTAACCAGTGCATGTGTGTTTAACCTATGCTAAGTCATGGTTTTATAACTGTATTCTGCTGTGCATCTGCACTACACAAGCAGGTTCACATCCTTAGGTGTTCTTAGATGCCCCTGAGCATCTTAGTGGTTTCCTACAAGTGGCATCTCATGATAGACTATTACATTAATGCTATGATCCCACTTTATAAAGCCCATAAACTCAAAACCTAGTATAATTCAAATTATGAATTTCATCTAATCTAACCTTTCATCTAACAACAAATACTGATTACATTAATATATTGTCAACAGTCTTTTAGCTGCAATTTGCCTTCATCTTTGCATTTTTGTTGCCTTGGGAACCTTAGCAGTTTTGGTCTCAAACACTGTCTTTGCAGATAAGATCATTTAAAAAAATAAGTTTATTGGTACATTTTAGATATGGTACATTTATTGGTAGATTTAGACACATAATGATCATATTCAGCCTAGGGAAATTGTATCCATATATGATATATTTTGATTCCTCTTTTTTTTCCCAATGTACTCTCCTCCTTTCAACTTATTTTCCCTTCCCTATTTACAAAGTTTTGTTTCCATCTTATCCTTTTTTTTAAAACCTTTTTTTTCTTGCAGATAAGATTTTAACTACACCCAACTTCCTTCAGGAACACAGGTTTGACATTAAACCAATGACGTCCTTCTCCATGGAGTTTTGATAGTCTCACTAAGGATATACAAATTCAACATCTTTTAGACCTTTCTGTGTTCTGGAGGCAACATATTCCTCATTTATAAATTTCACCTAATCTCATTGGTGGTGCAATTTAAGAATCAACCCACCTTAATCTCCTCCAGCTAAAGGCTCTAGAATCTGTCTACATTAGTATTACTCCCATCAATTTTAAATACAAATAGGATAACATATTTCAGGAGAAAAAAGTTCCAATGATGTATAATTATTTTAGTTGCTCTAAAGTAATTCAAGTAACCAATGAAAGATTTCATTGGCATATGTAAAAATCACTAGCAAAAAATGTCATTGAATTTTTCTTTAAAGTTAACATAATGGTAGCAACTGAACCATCAGCTTGAATTATTAATTTAAGAGAAAGATTTATTGAAGTTGATGAAGCATAGTGAACTATTTAAAATGCATTAATCTTTTGCTGATGATTAAAAATCTGCATTTATAAGACTGCAAATTTTTTTGGAATCAGTGCTACAACTAAATCATAAGGAGATAAAAGATTAATTGAATATACACACACACATATATATATATGGAGGAAAAAGAGAAAGCTTCCCTATCTGGAGAAGGGAACATCTCCAGTCAAACTGTATATGAATATAGTGTATTAACAGAAAAACAAAGTGACTAAGCAGTGAGATATTGGCTTTAATCAACTGGACAGGAATAAATCAGTGGTTTTAAACTAGGGTCAGTTTTGCTACTCAAGAATAATCTAGCAATATCCAGGGAGGTTTTTGGCATCACAATGAGAGGCTGCTACTGAATTTAGTGGTTGATGGTCAGAATCTTATTCATCCTACTATAATGTACAAAAAAGCCTTCCGCAACAAAGAATTATCAATCCAAATTGCAAACGGTATGAAACGTGGGAAATCCTCACTGAAGTGGTCAGAGAAATTTCGTTTTGCTGCAGAATAGCCAGAAGAGTTTGACTGGCTGATAACACAATGATATCAGGCTACAGGTGATGGAACTAGAAGAAAAATGTAGCCCTGAGAAGGTCTGGAAGCAGGTGCAAATAAATACACAAGTTGGAAACAGTACCCTGGGATAAAGAGAAAAGTCTTGACAAAAGCTATAATCTGAAGAAAAATTAAAAGTGCCAAACTCGCAAGGTTTGAAACCAACTCTCTGTATTCAAGAGGTAAGAAGACAGTGCATTTTAGTTTTAATGTCCAAACAATGCTTTTGGAACCTGTCACTGGAATAGCTGATTACCTCCAATATTAGAGATATCAAATCTTCCAACTCCATATTTTTAATCTACTTTTAAAAAGCTCAGACAAATATATTTTAAACTATTTTCATTTCTGTCTCTTTTTGCTTAGGAATATATAATGCTTTCTCACATGGTTATAAAAACCAACAATGATCATATTGATCCAGTTTCCTCTCCTGTATCTGTATTTGAAGATTTTTAATCTATCCTCATTGTTTTCTTTATTAAGACAACTTAGACACTTCTGTATTTTTATATGAGTAATTCTAAATATTAAGAATAAATGCAAAAAACCATGTTTAAAAAATGAGCATATTTCAGATGTCTGAGTAAAAGAAAGCAGAACTGTAAAATAATGAGTGTATAGACAGTATTTTACCTGTGTTTCTGTGTGTAAAGAAATAATAAAATGGAGAAAATGTTGTTTAGTTTGCACAGTGAAATGAATGATTTATTTTGATAAGAATCTGGTTTATAAAAATGTCAGAAGGAAGATTTGAGAAGATGAGCATCCTAAATGAATTAATATCTGAGTTAAAATTAAGCTGAGAATACTCAGAGAATTTTACCAAAGACACACTGCATATTAGGGTACTAGGTTATATCAAAATTAAATGTCTAGGGAGAAAAGCGTACATATATTGTACACTAAAGAGAATCTTGTGCCAGACAGAAGGCTAAGGAGTTTGGACAGAAAGACAAACTGGAATTGCAGCATTTTCATATAAATGGAGTAATCATATTTTCAATCATCCCATTCTCAAAATGCCTAAGTTAATCTAAGGTGATCAACTCTTTTCTTTTTTGTTCTTTGGTTTTGATTGTGCTAAAAATGAACTCTTCACAATACTCATAAATTTTGTTTATCACAATTTTAAAATGCAAAACAATATACAAATAACTTTTATGTAAAGACCTTGAACAACTTTATATCCACCCAAATGCTTTTAGTCATCCCTTGGGGTCTGAAGGAATGGCTCCAGGCATATATGTCATACATAAAATGACATTTACAAATGAGTGCCAGCATCTTACTGTATACATTAAATCACCTGTAGCTTATTTGTAATACCTAATACAATGCAAATGTTACATAAATGGTTGTTTCTATTCTTAGAAATTGGCTAAGAAATACTCAGCATGACAGATTTTTTTCAAATATTTTTATCTGTGGTTTATTTAATCTGTGCCTGCACAACCCACAGATATGAAAAACTGACTGCACATATATTTTCTTTATTTCTCATTTTATTACATCCCTATGAAAGCTTCATGGTAGCACTTAGGGATCTATAACATAGAATAATCTCCTTAAAGGCAGTGATGAATAACGCCTAATAAGATACTGTGATTAAAGTAGATATCTAGATAACAAATTATTTTTAGAGTCTGTTTTATACTAGTTCCAAAGAAATGTGCAAAGCAATTTTTATATGACTTATAATTCCTAGAAATCTCAAATTTCTATGAATGAAATTCTCTGTTCCATTATTGTGAAGTGTCAGCAAGTGGCAATAGAAAAAGAGGTAGGTACAGACTCAAAAGACCTTGTATGCCAAGACATGATGGCAGGAAGGGGAAAAATAAAACTAATGGTATTTACAACATGTTAAAACTGCATTCATCTTAGCCTTTGTGTATTGGTCAATATTTATCCCAATCTGGAACACAGTGATTTCTCCTTAAAGAGACATTGTTCAAATAAAATTGTCAATATCTGTGTTTAAATTACCTTCATGATTATTATTATCCTGTAACGAAATGGAATATAACAAATGAATAGAATAAATTATAACAGAACATAAGTCTTTTTTTAGAACATAAATCTTAACTATGGATATGTAATCTTCATGAAAATGAATACATATGTGTAAATATTGAGTTATAGTGTAGACAGTGTCTACATTAGATTATAAACACAAAATTTATGCATGACTGGTAAATACTGAAATCTTGAACATTATGATATCTAGCTAAATTTTTGAATAACAGTGTTCATATATGTTATAAATCTCTGTTGAAATGATAATTAAATCAAACTGATGATAAACTATCAAATGTTCAGCAATCTAGAAAATGTTATGAAGTCATTTTTTAGGATCATATATGCACGTTTGTCAAGATCAAAATATCCTAAAATAAAAAAATGCTCACATAAGGGTTATGATATGAAATTATTAGAAATAAGATCTCAAAGTTCCAAGGTTTCTTCTCAACAAATATTAAAGAGATTTTTATTGTTCAGTGTCCTGGTCACACAGTGATACTTTAGCTCATAATCATCATTCTTTCCTCAGTTCTGGTCACAAACTGAGTTGGATGAAAACAGAATCAAATTCATGGGGAAATTTCATTTGGTTGTCTCCCAGTTTGGATTGTAACCAGAATTTTGCAAAGAACTGAGTTCATGAACAAGGAAGGAGAGATAAAGAGACAGACAGAGACAGAAAGACAGATAGAGACAGAGACAGAGAGACAGAAAAGGGGAGACAAAGACAGAGAGACAGAGAGAGAGAAATGGCAAAGTCTACCCTGAGCAGTTCATTTCTTTAACAAGTTTTTTAGCCATTACTGGTATTTGGTAGAAGCCCATTTGGTTAGAATACCATACACCAAGGGATAGTACACAGTTCCTGCACTCCTGACACTGAAATTGGCTGTGGACGATGGAAGAGCAGTGGTGAACAGCACGCACTATAAACAAACACATGTCTAAGAAAATTCCCTAAGTTGGAACTTGGAAAGATGAGGAAAGAGGAGTGCAAAATTTTGTTTGCCTCTTCTTCCTACATGAAAAGCATATTCAAAATGCAAACACAAGAGATCACATTATAAAAAGTGAATTATAGCTCAGTTTTTAGAGAGTAAGTTATAGATTAGAAGTGAACTTCTAAAATTATATTTCATAGTAATGGAAAAATTTGAAGACATAATCAGAAAACTTTAGGTACACTCAAAATTTTTAGAAAGAGAAAAGAAGTTGTAGAAAACTAGTCAAAAGTTTCTAAATTAGGATAGAAAATTGATTTCATGACACTTTAGATCAATATGTTAACTGTTGACCCCTACTAAAACTCTAAAGCTGAAAATTAGACTATTCAGATAATTTTCTCATTTTTAATCTGCTTATTTGGTTTTTTGCTCTTTTGTTGTTTATGCTTCTTATATATTCTTAATATTATACCACTACTGGATAAACAGTTTACAAATATTTGCTCTGTTGTGCAGTTTATCACTTTTTCAATTGTTTCCTTTGCTTTGCATAAAGACTTAAAATTTGATATAGTCTCATTTTCCCAGTTTTGTTTTTGTTGCCTGTGCTTTGGGATCCTATCTGAAAAGTATTCATGTCAAGGCACTGAAGTGTTTCCCTATATTTTCCTCTGGTAATTTCATAATTTCACATTTAAGTCTTTGATTCATTTTATTTTTATATGTGGTGAGAGTTAAGGGTCTAATATTCTCCATCATCTGGATATCCGATTTTCCCACCATCAGTTATTGAAGACTGTCCTTTTTCCAATGTGTGTTCTTGGCACATGAAACCCAGTTGGTTTATGGTCAACCATATGACAAAAATGCTCAGTACCACTAACCAGCGAAGTACAAATCTAACCACTATAAGTCATCCTCTCACTCTCCTAAGAATGCCTACTACTAGATGAATAAAAGAAAACAAGTACTTTCAAGGACATGGGGCAAAAGGAATCCACTCTAATAGAGTCATTATGGACAATAATATGGAGGTACAACAAAATAAATTAACAGAAATACCATACTATCCTTCAGTCCCACCAGTCTGTATATACAAGGGAAAGGCCATCAGGATGCTAGGCAGATAGGTATCTGCACTTCTGTGTTTACTGCAATATTGTTCACAATAGTCAAAACATGGAATCAGTGTAGATGTCCTTCAGCAGAAGAATGGATAATGAAAATGTTGTGGTTATACAACTGCAATATTATTCATCCATAAAAAGAATGAAATCTAATCACATTTGGCAATGTGAATGACTATGAAAGACATTTTCAGTGCACTAAATTGAGACCAGTAAGATGAAGAGCATATGTTTGCACTCATATGTGTAAGCTAAAACAGTGAATGTAATTAGAAGTAGCACATGGAACCACGATTACCAGGGTCTGAGAAAGACTGATTGATCTGCTCAGATGAGCAGTTGCTTGTAGATAGGTAGATAAGAAGGTAAAGTTCTCTAGCACGTTAGGGTGACTGAGGGTGACAATAGTTTATTGTATATCTCAAAATATCTATAAGAGATTTGCAATGTTTCTAGAACAAAAATGCAATAAATAAACTTTTGAGATGATGGATATACTAACTCCCCTGAACTGATCATTGCACTCTGCACATGTGTTGAAATATTACACTACATTTCATAGATAGATTGGCTCTAAAACATTTTTAGAAGCGAATGCATTGTCACTGAATACCCTCATGATTCACTGTGTATAAGATATTTAAATCAGTGAAATCTTTTTGTGAAACATACTGTATTTATCAAAGTGTTTGTAAATTTTTCTCCTGAAATACTGAGACAAAGATAGAGAAGTGTGACTGCTGATTCATCAAAGCTTCAACTGATTAGCATGACAAATAAAGAGAAAAATGTGGAGTATACATGAAATTTGACATGGAGCAAAACAATTAAACGTATATAAAGATCTTGATAAGGACTCAAATACAAAAATTTTCCTCTTTTATGAATAATGAAGTGTCCATGTGCCATCTAAAGATGTACCTTCTGAGGCAAGTACATAACAATACCTATAAAGTAATCTCAGGAAGAAAAATTAAACCTATCTGGTTTTTTAGTTTTCACTGAAACTTAGATAAAATTTTCAGGAAAATATTTTGTTTCAGGCAGCTTTATGAAAAATAATATTTATAACTAGTCAGCAGAGAACAGATAAGGAGGCTGAGTGGACACCCATTTAGGAAATTACTCTTGGTAACACGCCCAGTAGCCATCTGGAAGGCCTCAGAAGCAGCTGCTGAGACTATTTGAAAGGGGTTGACTTCTGGAAATGAAACGGGTGGATGTGTGTTTCAATAATATTTGGGTTTAATAGTAGTTGTGGTAAGACTGATCTTCATTCATAATTTTATCTTAGCTTACTACTTCTCTTGAAATTCCACTGAGACTGCACAAAGCCATCTTGTCAATGACCCCAATGGCCAATTTGTGGACCTCATCTCTGCCCTTTCTGTAGGATTTATCCATTGTATTCTAGATATTTCTGAAATGTTTTCTCTCTCTCTCTCTCTCTCTCTCTCTCTCTCTCTCTCTCTCTGTCTCACAGATTACTTCTTCCTCATAGCCTTTATGGACTGCTGTTTTTCTTCTAAATCTCTTAAGTATTACAGCATTTTCATCGTCTCCATTCTTCAATTCATCAGCTAACCTTGAAGATTTCTGTCCGAATCCTGGATCCCAAAGCTGACCACTTGCACCACAGAGGTCCTTATCCCTCTCACATTCACCACTGTAAATGGTTCAAAGAAGGGGTTTCAGCCTTACTTATTGTTTGACCAGAATATATTTTCAGTATATCAGGCCAAATGTGCTGTTTCATATGATTCTGGTATTCAAAAACCTTCAACTAAGTTCACACATAAGATAAAATCCACAACCTTGCTTTCTGGGCCAGGAGCATCTCTCTACCTTCCTTTTATATCACTAATCCATCAGGCCTTCCTGAACTCTGACCTCTTTGCTGTTGCTTGGATTCTCCATAAACACTCTCACCTTAGAGGGTTTTTTTCACTTGTTATCGCCAAGAAAATGTATTCTCAAATAACTCCCACCATCAGTTAATCATCCTCTTTTTTCTTTTTTTCTTTTTTTTTGTACTAAGGATCAAACTCACAACCTCACACTTCCAGCCAGGTGCTTATGCCACTGAGATAAATCCTTGACCCTTCTTTTTTCCTTACAGCATTTAAGCATATTTGAAATTGTAGCAAAGAGTATACATGCTTTTTATAATTAGCATCCCTTAATAAGAAGGTAAGTTCTACGACAGTAACAGCTTTGTCTTCTTGCCATTCTTGCATATGCCAGCTGAATTACATCAGCATGGCACTGAGTGGAGATGTTTCATCTGAGGAAAGTTGCCAGCAAAAATGGAGACATGGAGAAGGAGAAAGAAGAGCGTTGAGGTGTTGAGGTGTTGGGGTTCTCCTACGTGTTGCTGTTTGAGCCGTTGGTTTTCCTGGAGAAGCTCTGGTCCTCACACTGAGCATTGCTTCCTGGCTCTGGACGGGAAGACATGCTGCTTGGTCTCCAAGATGAACTCGTCACGCTGGCTTCCTGGCATGTACTCTACTGTGCTTGTCATTGGAGGAGCTTGGGGCCTCTGTGTCGCTGAGGATGGATGGCTATGGTGCTTTTCAGGACAGCCCTGGTGTTTGTTGTGAGTGTGACTTCTTGGCTCCAGCGTAGAACCCTCAACCTATCAGCACAGCTCCTTCACCCCACTGGCATAGACTTCCTAGTTTCCACCACTGACCTTTAGGCCTTCCCAGCATGGATCCATAAAAGAGACTGGCGTGAGTCCTTCTTGTGGGCTCTAGACCTCCAGTTGGACTTGTGGGAGGGATTGTCATGAGCTCTGGGTCTTTATCTGGACTCATCTGGGACATTGCTGTGGGATTTAGGCCCTTGGCTAAATACTCTATGTCTTTGGTATTGTGAGTAGATTTCCTGCATTTTCTTTTGTTAACTCTGGGTGACCATTATAAAAATAATATTATAAACTCCATGTCCTGATTCTAATTGTTCTCTATATAACCCCTGACTACAACAGAAGTAAATTACAAAAGAAGGTAACAATCTCACTGTATCATCTTTTCTGATCCAATGTTACTCAGTGTACTTGGTTTAATAATTAGTATCAGAATTTATAAAGCATGGCAAGGTGGAACCAGAGAAGCTGATAATCCTGGTTAAGGGATGAATCTTCCCTTCACCGAAAAAGTTATTTTTAATTGTTAAACATTTTATTAGAAAATCTTTACAGTACATAATGGCTGTATTTGTTATGAGGAATTGGTACACGTAGGTATTTTAATTCCTTTTACTTTACCATCTTCTGCCCTCTTTCCTCCCTCCAGGTTTGAACCCTCGTATCCTGATTTGAAAGTAAGTTTGAGGCAGTTGTGATTAACAGAAAGTCATTCTGAGGCTTTTGAGCAGCTAATCTAATGTGACTGGTATGCACATAAAATGCTCACATGGAGATACATGCACATACAATACACTTAATCTAATGATGAAGGCAGTGATTGGAATTACGAATCTGCAAGCCAAAGAATGTCAAAATTTACTAGCAAACAAATGGAAGAGAGAAGAAGCAAAGAAGGATTCCCTTCCACAGTGCAGAAGGAGCATAATTCTGCCAATGCCTTGATTTTGGCTTTCTCACCTCTAAAATTGTGAGCTACTAAATTCTTGTTAGTTTAAGGCAACCAGTTTGCAGCAGTTTATTATGGAAGCCCTGGGAAATTATACAGCTGGTAAGTATTGAAAATCATATACCTTTGATGATGAAATACTGTTACCTAGAAAATGAAGATACCTGAATTAACAGGAAGACTTTAATTTAACAGTAAATAATTTTCACCTACTTAGTGAAGTATACAAAGAAGAGGATGTCTACATTATTAGTTTTGTGACCGTATCCTAAATTATACATTAATTTGGATTATATTTAAAAGGGCCATAAAATTTTTACTTTGGGTTTTACTTTATGGAAGAAAAGGTATCTATCTGATCACGTCTGGGAATGGACTGAGAAGTTCTGCCTGATGCTTATATAAATGGAAGCTGAGATTTCTGCTGGCAAAGATTGTCTGCTGCTGATGTTCAAATACTTCTATATATTTCTGGCAAGCTAGCCGAGTGAGACAAAAGAAAAAAATTCTGTGTTCAGAGAGTATTGAAGAATTTCAAAGGCAGAAAAAAAAAGTAAAGGAAAGCAACCACCATTCAGAGTGTGTATTAGTTAGATTTCAAGCCAGGAAGTGGAACTATAAAGATGAAATGGAAACTGGAGTTTACTACAGGGGTCATACACTTGTGGCATCTAATGAAGAGCAGTATGGAAAGCTGTGACTATAGGACAGAAGAGCCACAAGTTGGGTTTAAATGTGCAACAAGAGGCAGGGGAGAATGAAGGCAAAGAAAATCTGAAACCCAAAGCAATTGCAGTTGCAAGGTCAGCATTTATGTCTGTCTGTCTCTCTCCACCTCCAACCTCAACAGTCGGGGAGGCCGTCAGAAGGAACTGGTGCCTTTCATCACAGAGCTGCACATGCGCCTGTCCCAGTACTCAAGGCAGTGACTGATCCTGACGTTGCATACAGATTGGAAACTGGGTAGGTATCACATGCCGAAAACTTACTAATCAAGAAAAGTGATAATTTAATGCAATACATTAAAGCCAAAATTAATGCAGAAATCCACGGCAAACAAAACATAAAAATTTTAAATAAAGACAATCCAATATGTATTTCAGTAAGAATAGAGACTGAGTTTTGCAAGGGTAGAGCCAAATTTTGTCTTTCTTAAGAATATAAATGCTAACTAACTAACTATATATATATATATATATATATATATATATATAGTCCTGCTGCCTACCATTACACACACACACACACACACACACACACACACATATATATATAACCATAACTATATATAATATATATGACTATAACTATATAGTATATATATATATATATATATATATATATATATATATAATGATAGGTAGCAGGACCATTCTTCAAGGAAACCTATCCTCTCTTTCATTCATTTCTGTGTAAGTAAATTGGCCTAAAATCGTGGATTGGTTGAAAGGACCCAATTCATATTCTATGACCCAAACTAGAAATTGTCTATTATTAAAGTCAAGCAACACTGTAATAGATTGCCCATTCAGTTCAGTTCTAACAACAGATGAATCAATTAGCTAATGTGAGCAACCCCTGTGGTTCAGAGCATTCTTTTTACTCTTCCTCTGTTGGTTGCTAGAGTAACCACGCTTACCTTCTCCCTGTCCATTTTGTACCACTATTTGAATTCTGAAACATCGGAACCTTATCATCATCATTGAAATCAGGAATCAAGTTTCATAACATGTTTATACCTTCATTTTTCACCTGCCAACAGTAGCCAGAAGACAGTGTCCTTCATTAAAGTGAATGTAATTTCAGTGAAATCTTGGTGAAAGAATTGTTCTCTACACATTTCTGGAGCACAGAGTTAGAAGGTAGGAGCATGACTTACTGATAAATTTATTTTAGAATTCTAATATTCTCAAACTTCTAGATATCTTCTTCCAAAGAAGACATCTGTTAGTGATTCCACAATTTTTTTTAGTCTTGGCCAACTGTGGGACTGAGCAAATTTCTAGAGCCATTCTGAGATACCAAGATTAAACACATTACATCCAGAATTTCAGCATAATGTACTCATATTAGTAAATTCAATGTAGTTCAAGTTCAAATTCATTCTATCCTTATTCAAGATTCTTTGGGATCCAATCCTGTACATATTCCTTAGGTTCCATGGAAATGAATTGACAAAGTCATGGCATTTTTAATGTGAGTTGTGACTGCTCACAAGTTATGCTTTAAATTTTATTTCCAGTAGCCTTTGGGGCCATTAGCCAGGTTATGAGTCCAGGAGGTATGAAAAGTGGTGGAGTTAGGTCCTTCATAAGAGCAACAGTTGCTTGGATGGAAACAATCATTAGGGATATAGTACAGAGAGCCTCAGATACACAGGGCAACTACATCTACTGGCACCATAAGTTTGGCAAAATTTAATGATCAAGATTGTTACTTTCACTGGAGTTTTATTGTTGCTCCAATCCAAAAAGATCAGCCAAACAATCAGGGGTAATGTGTATTAACTATGGCAGTAATTGTTGTGCTATTCCAACTTTAGGAATTAATGACTATGGATCCATTTCACCCTCTAATCTCACAGTTTC
>PVJX010039656.1:0-15629 GCA_004027295.1 Dolichotis patagonum
GCGGGGAAAAAGAAACACTGCTCCACTGTTGGTGGGAGTGCAGACTGGTGCAACCACTACGGAAATCAGTACGGAGAATTCTCAGAAGACTAGGATTGGAAGCTCCATCCACCCTAGCTATTCCCCTCCTGGATATTTTCCCAGAAAAACTGAAAAGTTCATATCACAGTGATATATGTGCACCCATGTTTATAGCAGCACAATTTGTAATAGCTAAATCTTGGAAACAACCAAGATGCCCATCAACTGCAGAGTGGATGAAAAAGATGTGGCATTTTTATACAATGGAATATTACTCAGCTATGAAGAAGGATGGTCTTGAGGCCATCATAGGGAAATGGAGACAACTTGAGACTACCCTTATTAGTGAAATAAATAAGAATCATATTTATAAATATCACATTGTGTCTCTAGTGTAAAAAGTAATAAGAACTGTAGGAGTAATAAAACCCAAAATGTCTAATTGCTACTGTAAAAAAGAGAGAAGAAAGTGCTCTAAAGGATATAACTGCATGTATGTCTAAGCATGTAAGATAAATGACCATATTACTGTTTTTGTTAGATCATTGAGCAGAGCTGTTAACAGTCTCACTGTTTGAATGTCTACTTTGTGTGCTTTAATTTTGTAACTTGAACAACCATTTCCAATATGACAGTATGTAATTTATCAAGTAGTGACTTCTTAGTGTTTTTTTGTTCTTTTTTTTCCCTTTGGAATTCTGTATTGTTGCTACCCTTTTTTCTGTTTTGTTTTGTTGTTTTTTTTTCTCTTTAAATAAAAATTTTTTAAAAATTCCCCACTACATAATAAAACCACTTTACCAAGGGGAAATGCTTTGCATACTAGCTTCCAATTTATGATTTGTTCTGTATATATAACTGTATATTGCTTCTCTGGTTAAAGGTACAAAATTAATAGTTACCACAGTTTTTCAGTTTCTAACTGTGCTTGATGCTATTGTTATTGATAACTAAACTACTTTAGCTAGGGAAAAAATGTGTGTTTATAATACCATTATTTTTTGAACATCTGATTTGTGGAGCTCTGGGGAAGAGAAGAACAAGACAGAGGCTGCTTCTGCCTTCATGTGGCTCACAGTCCATCAGGGAAAACAAGAAGTGTCATAAGTATAATTCTGAATGTGGTCATTGAACAAATAGCAAGGTCAGAAATTCCAGCCCATGCAATCATGGAGGACTTCTAGGAGGAAATTATATTTCCACTGGGATGACTAGAACAAAATGAAAAGAGGCCAGTCAACCATGGAAATCTAGCCAGGCAAAATGAACAGCAAGAGCTAGACTGGAGCATAAGAAAAAATGGACATAGGGTGGTGAAGGGAAGACACATCTTTGGCCCAATTCATAATAAACAGTAAGATGGTGACAGTGAAAGCTTAATGGTGAATAAAATAATATAGAGCATCATTTGTTTTTGGGTGCATTTCTGTCTTCTTTTCCTAACAAGATACTAAATTTCTACAGGGAGAAACAAATCATTATCTTTTATTTATCCTTATGCTTATCATTAAAAATATGCTGTTATAAATAAAAAAATGATGCTAATTATAGGAAAATTAAGTATGAAAACAGATAATTACAAGAAACCTAATTGATGTTCCAAAGGAGCAATGCTCAACACCTCTAACCGGTGCAGACAGGGGAATGCTATTTGCCCCTTACAGTGTTTATTTGCCTTTTTCAACTTCATGAAATCTGTGTTTCTTTCATCAATTAAAATGTACATGCTTTTCCTTTCATTTTTTTTCTCATTAGAAGACTGACAAAGAGATAAAATGTCCTTACTACTTCTTTCTTGCTGTCCAGTTTTTCATTAACAGATATTTTAGGGTGTCTCTTAAGATGCCACAGGAGATTTCAATAAAGAGGTAGGCAGAATTTACCAGATACTATCTAAGTTGTACATTTTGCATTTTTGTTAAATGTGAAAGCTTGACAGGGAGAGAAAAAATTTAATATTATATTCTTTTGAGCTTCCCAGTTTCTTTTTCCCAATTACTCTGTTAATTTCTTAACATAGATTCTAGAATAAAATTATGAGAGTCCTACCATCAAGACCAGGACAACACTTCAATAATATTCAATTGGAAGTGTTATAAGATTGTTTCTTCACAGTGAATTATGCATCATTAGCTTGGGTCCTAATCTGAGAGTGCCGTAACTCCCTCCTTAGGGGCAATAAGAAGGGAATAGGACACTCTTCAGGGGACCAAGAACATGCTTTTGCCCTAAGGAGTTATTTAGGGGGAAATTATATCCTCAAGCAGTCCAAGCAAGAGTAGGAAGGAGCCCACTTTAATCCAGGGCAAAGTCCCTCACACGAAGCTGAGCTAGAGAACTGAGGTCCAATTCAAAAGTCCATAGGCTGCTCTAAGATACCAAAGATTGACTTACTCCAGGACCAGTGGAATTGTCAGGAACTGGACCAGAGTTAGCAGGGAAAAAATGAATGGATGCTCTTGACTTACCTTAAGAGCTTTGCAGATGCATTAAACTGGCTTATCATAAATGGTCAGAAAAATGACTCTTCTTATCCCCAAACAGCACAAATATAGCTCTTTCCACTCTGATTTTATTGTCAAAGGACAGGTAGGATATGGAACACAAGAGCACAACACAGAGGGGTTGGTTGCCGAATGCATGGCGTTAGGCAGGGACACCAAGCTACAAGGCTTCAGAAAGACAGA
Source organism: Dolichotis patagonum (assembly GCA_004027295.1). Classification (NCBI taxonomy): domain Eukaryota; kingdom Metazoa; phylum Chordata; class Mammalia; order Rodentia; family Caviidae; genus Dolichotis; species Dolichotis patagonum. The sequence continues at coordinate 2,709 of PVJX010039656.1, forward strand.
ATTCATCCCCAGACATGTTGTAGAAAAAGTTGAAGCAAAACAAAACCTTCTTTTCATTATAAGTGTTAATTGATCTGTACCTAAAGTGAATATTTTTACAATGGCTGATGTTGAAACTATGAATATTTCTACAAATTATAAATAGGGCCTTAATCAAGGAGTGATGTATTGCAACAGATTACATGGTATGAACTATATAGGACACACGGAGGAAAGGCAAACAGCAAAATATTCAGTCCAGGGAAAAAAGAAAATTAGAATATATATTGCCCAAGAACATTAAGTTAAATCTTTTCACCAATTCTTTTCATAAAGGTGAAACTAAAAATTAATTAATATTAGATCCCCACTGTACACTAATTATTGATTACTGAATAAAATTATTTCAATGAATTTTCCTACTTTATATATGATTTCTTAGTGTGAGTTCACTAATGCATCAATTCTTTGTATTTATGTAGACCTGATTTAAATAATTTCTTGATCTTTATCATAAATAGATATTTACATCATCTAGGCTCCAAATGATTGCAATCAAGAGTCTGGTGGTCATAGTAATCAAATAAGAAAAGCAGCTCTTCCTAAAAGATGTATTCCTTGCTGAGAGTGCTGGTCACCAGTCTGATTAAAAGCTTGGAATTTCAGTTCCATTCCTCCAAACTTCAGCAGAAGATTGAATTACTCAACAATGACCAGCGATTTAATAAACTGAGTCCATATAATGACACTTCTGCCATAGGCCTCTAAAGAATTGGTTTTAGAGAGTTTTCAAGTTGGTGAATATATCCATGTGCCAGGAAGAAGTTGCACCCCAACTCCATGAAGACAAAAGCTTCTGTACTCTGGTCCTTCTCGAATTTATCCTATGTACCTCTTCATTTGTATCCTTTATAATAAGTCACAAATGCATGTATGTAAAGTGACTTTCTGAATTCTATCAGTCAATCTAGAAAATTACTGAACCTGAAAGAAGAGGTTGTAGGAACCCTCAGTTTATAGCCTTTCAGTCAGAAGTATGAGTGGCCTAGGTCCTGAATTAACATCTGAAGTGGGGAGTTGATGCTAACTCCAGGGAGATGGTGTCAGAACTGAACTTCACAGTAGGACAATCAGTTGATCAGAATTGGTAAGTATCAGGAGGAAAAAACAGTCTCTTACATTATTCCAAACAGTGCACAATTTAAAACATTAAGAATTGTTTATTTTTGTAACTTTCATACCTTTGCTGACCACAGGTAACTAAAAATATGGAAAGTGAAACTACAGATAAGGAGAAATTGTGTGTAGGTCACAAAATAAGGATGTTTATAGAAATTCTATTGAGACTAACTTGTCCAAGGGGATGTAGCCAAGACTGTGGCCCAGCAGTTAACTGTGGCTTGGAAACAGTCTCTTCAGAAGATATATCACCATATTTTCTCAGGTCAAGACCCCTCATCTACAAGAGGAGAAAAACTATTTCATGAGAAAGAGCAAGCAAGAGACACTACAAGAAGTTACCGTTCTTCAGCACCTGAATAGGACTGAGATTATTTCTCTCCATGAGTAGAGAGTAGATTTGTGCCTCTATCATGAGGCCAGGGGTAATGTGTCTAATCCCACAGTACTGATCATTCTGTATGTTCTGGTTTATTTCTAGATGTCCCCCCAAAGTCTCATGTAATCATGGGTGGGGTTTTGGAAGGGTGATTGGATCATGGGAATGTGATGCTTATCAGTGGATTAGTCTATTGATGAGGTTATAGCTAAATGAGATTTGGGAGATGAAACCTGGTTTGAGGAGGTGGGTCACAGGGGGTATGGCCTGCAACAGTCTATCTCCTTTCCTCTTCCTCCCTTGATCTCTCTCTGCTTCTGACCTCCACACTATGGACTGTTTCACAACTGCCATGCTTCTTTGCCATGCTGCCTTGTGTTGGAGCCAGACAGGTACGGACTAAAACCTCTATAAACTTTGAACTAAATACATCTTCTTTCTTTTAAATTGTGGGTGTCAGATATTGCACCTCAGCAAAGAGAAAGTAACTAAAACACTATTTTACCTGGAAGCAAGGAGGAGGTAGGCTAAGCGGTATTCTCAGGATTCATGTCTTCAGAGGGGAAAGGGAAGGGGCAGGAAGTTGGCAATTGATTCCCAGAAGAAAAATAGATCTGATCAGCTGAGGCAATTCCCAATTGGTTGATGGATCAATTTCTTGAAATATTGTTAACCTGATTTGGGAATAACCAATATGTTTATGCTGTTGGTTCTCTGTTTATCCAAAAACATGAACTGGCTTTGTTCAACTGTAACTTTGTGTGTTTCTCAACTGTTTTACAATTTTCCTTATATAAGTTTTGGATTCACTCTGTTACCTTTGTGCCTATGTATTTTAAAATTTTGTTGGTATGTATACATTTTCAATATATAATAATTATACTAGTTTTAGGGAATTTAAAAAGAATATTAAAAAGAGATAATTTTGCCTTAATATATCCAGACACCTTGGGGGAGAAAAGGAGGCAAAGATCTGGCACCATCAGACATAAAAATATATACAAATATAGTTCTTTAATTTTAATTTTTTTATCTTTACCAAAGTATAATTAACAATTAAAATCAGGTATATTTAGTACAATGAGATAATTTGGTATACATGAATATTGTGAAGTGATTATCACAAACAGATTAACACATGAGTCAGTACATAGTTACCATTTGTGTGTTTTTATCTGTATATATGCACAAGATCAACTCTCTTAAGTTTCAGGTAGAGTACTGTATTAATCACTATAGTCACTGCTGTACTTTAGATCCCCAGAACTTTATTCATTTTATAATTGAAAATTTGTACTATTTCATCAGTATTTCTCCATTTCCTCTAAACCCTTCCCCTGGCAACCACTATTCTACTCTCTGGTTCTATAAATTTGACATTTTTAGAATCCACATATAAGTTAGGTCAGGTAGTATGCATTTTCCTCTATGTGGTTTATTACATGTAGCATAATGTCCTCCAGTTTCATCTATGTTGTCATAAATGGTAGGATTGTGGGTTTTTTTTTTAATTGCTTTGCATCTATATACCACATTTTATTTATTTACTCATCCATTGACACTTAGGTTGGTTCCACCTCTTGACTATTATAAATAATACTGTAATAACTTGAGTGTACAGATGTCTCTCTGGCATACTGATTTCATTCCTTTAGCTACATAGCCAGAGATAGAATTGCTGGATGATGTGGTAACTCTTTTTTAAATTTTTTCAAGAGCCCTCCACGTTTTTCCATTCCCACTGTAATTTACATTCCCACTAACAGCATACAAGGATTCCCTTTTCACTGCACCTTTACCAACTCTGCTATCTCTGTTTTGTTTTTTGATAATAACCATACTAAAAGTGTGCGGTGATAACTCATTGTGGCTTTCATTTGCATGTCTCTGATGATTCGTGATGTTGAGCATCCCTTTTTACATCTGTTAGTTTTTTAATTTTGGTTTGTTTTTTCAATGCTAAGGATCAACCCCAAGGCTCTACCAATGAGCTACATCCTCAACCACTTGTTAGCCTTTCATATGTCTTCTTTGGAAAAATGTATATTCAGATGCTTCATTTCTTTTTAAATCAGATCACTTGTTTTTTGCTATTGAACTGTATGAGTTTCTTATATAGTTTGGCTATTAACTCTTTACCAATGTCCTAGTTACTTTTCTCATTGCCGAGACAAAATACCCAACACTCTAAGTTAAAGGAGGAAAGATTTATTTCGGCTCACAGTTTGTAGAGGTTTCCATCCATACTCAGCTGGATCCAGAGCAAGCTGCGTGGCAGAGGGGCACTGCCTAAGAGAGAGTGCATGGCAAGGCAGGGCAGGCAGAAAGCAGCAATGCAGCAAAGTAGCAACACAGAAAACAGCAAGTGATGGCAGCAACCCTTTTTCTGGCCCTTACATTCTATCCCTGAGGGTTGTTGGCACACTTAGGGTGGAGCACCTCTAGTCCTAGCCCCACACCATTAATCTCGGCATCACACACCCTAGATCTAACCATCTTCCAAAAAGCCCAACCTGTGACCGCATGAGTGGGACATCTAGATAAGAGCCATAATGATCAGTGCATGTGCTGCTGAAGTGAGCACAAACTATAGCAATCAGATACAGAGTTTGCAAATATTTTCTTCCATGGTTTATTGTGTGTCACTTGGAATATATTAAAAAGAATAGATTTTTAACATTCTCACACAACAAGTGATAAACTGATAGGGTGACGGACAAGTTAATTAACGATGTAATATTTCTACAATGCATACATAGGTCAAAGTATCACATTATATGCCATAAATACACATAATTATTATTCATCAATTTAAAAATAGATATTGCTGATTCAAAAGAAAGTTCTGTATATTATAATCTCTTATGCATGGATATCTAACCATATATAGTTTAGCTATTGCTATATTAAGAATCTCAAGATTCCCTGAAGTCATAGAATGTTTTCTAAATTGTCCAACAGAGAAATGTTAAATTATGTTTATTATAAAAGAGATTTAATAAATCCAACCAATTGCAATGTGTGAACCCCAATTAAACACACTATTTTAGAAACAACCAGGGAAATTTGAATGTAGATTGGCTAACAGCTGTTAACAGGCAATTCTTGCTTTCTCTCTCTCTCTCTTTGTCTCTCTCTCTCTGTACATGATGGTTGTATAAAAATGTCCTTATAAGTTAGAGATGCACACATGAGTATTTGAAGGTCAAATGACATTTTTTTTTGATTTGTTTTTAAAATACTCTGGGAAAAATAGCAGTAGCTATTGGTAAAACTGGAGAAATAGTGACAGTTGTTGAAACTAGATGATATACACAAAGGATTCACTATGTAAGTCTTTCTTCTACTTGTGTGTATTTATGGAAATTTTCAGAAAAAAAGTACTTTAAGAAATATGTTGACTATGATCTTATTAAGCACACTTTAATGTGCTCAAATTATTTGAAAATTGGTCATTAACTGACAAATTTGTACACAATTAATACCAGGCACAGTGTATTCTAAAAGAAATAAGGTTTTTCCCATATCCTCACTCTAGCAAATTATTCCATTTGTTCTCTACTTGAATAGTACCTAGAACAAATACAATTAAAGCTTCAGTCCCTCAAGATACATGAGAAGTTAATACGTTTCTGTCTTAAAAGGACTAATGATATCAGCCATCTGGAGAACTGGAAGAGACCCTTGGAGCCATCTGGTTTAAACCTCCTCTGTCACTTTCCTGTAGCTGTCCACCTAAAGAAAGGGGTATAATTTCATCTCTGACACCCATTTCTCCTGCAAACAGTAGGACCCATTTATACAGAACACAGGACTTTTTTCTAGGAAAATCAAGTATGAAAAGAATTCAAATGCTGTGAAGCTATCATAGCATGTTGTGTGACCGTAGTGCCAGGGCATTTAGCACCAATTCCACTTAACCAAACATTTTTAAGATCCAAAGAGAATACTCACAGTTGGCATCTGACCTGCTGGACTCAGGATGGGTGTTGTCTGGGAAGGGTCATGTTTCTCTTACTTTAAGTCAAGTCGTTCCATCAGTCTAGAGATTTCAGTGTAGCGTTCTGACTTTTCAGTCGTGATGTTCACTGCAGAAACTGAATTATGTTCATTAGTAGCAAAGTGCTAGGTAAGAAAAAAAACATTGAAGGTTAAATTTCCATGACTAATTATCTATATAACTGAGGTTAGAATAAGTTGTGTCTCTATATTATCAATGCAATACCAATGCCATTTGTAAAGCTCAGGCTTCAAATGTTAAAAATTAAAAAGCAAACTTTACCCACCCTATCCTTCTGGGAAAAAATTCCTAGGGCCTGGCTTCTCTCCTCTCCTAATCAGATATTTTAGAAGTCACCATACATTAAACCTCCCAGTACCATGCATGTATGTCTATACATATACATGTATAATCCATAATTTATAGTCCTACTTTGTTTAATAAAATGAAGGTACACTGTGGTGACTGAACCCACATTCTGAATCAGTTCAAATCATTTATCTTTGAATTTATCTAAGGCTCTGACTTCCCCATAAGAAAAAGCAGTTTCTTGAATCAGGAAAAATACAGTGATTATTGTATGGAAACATGTTGCCTGTAATTAGCCAGCAACTATTTACTTTTCTGTCAATTGTACTCATTGCAATGGGTGAATCTAACTGAACTTGACCCAGGACCAGTGAATTCTGGAACTTTGAAGTAAATGTATTTGATCTTAATGGATATAGATCATTATCTGCCTTTTCATCATCCAGTATTCATATCTTGCAGCACTTTTATTCATCTTTGAGACAAGTCTCTGTAATGCACAGGCTTTACTCGTTCAAATTGCCCCTTATTTGCTTCAGTTGGATAGGATTAGAATTACAGTAGAGAATTATTAGGCATCTAATTCAGTGAATGCAAGGTGGTTTTGTCCATACTAGTGAATAAGGGCTAATTTGGCCTCCAAAGGCAGACATTTGGCAAAGTCTGGAGACATTTTTTGTCACACACACAAACACACACACACACACACACACAAGCAAGGGAGAGGATGCTACTGTTATCTAGTGATGTTAGTCTATCTGTGCTGTTATAATAAAATATCATGTATGTGTGATAAGTAGTGTCCTAGTTACTTTCTTGTTGCTAGGACAGAATACCTGACACTCAAAGTTAAAGCAGGAAAGGTTATTTTTGGCTCAAAATTTGTAGAGATTTCAGTGCATAGTCAGCTGGCTCCAGGCAGGGTGGCATGGCAGACAGTCATGGCAGAAAGAGGAGAAACAGTTTATGTTGGGCAGAAATGGTAGCAAAGCAATGAAGTAGTGGAAGAAGCAAGTCCAAGCCACTTTAGCAGGTTCTTTCTGACACTTTTATAGTCTATCTGGGCTCCTGGGCTTAAGGTGGGCACCAAACCAACCAGTGGACTGATTTAGTAATCACACACTCTTAATTCCATCATTACACTCTAGATCCAGCCACCTCTGGAAAAACTCTCACATGAGGTTTTGTGGGGACATCTAAACACAAGCCATAACAAATAGCTAGCCAGAGCAGGGAGCGGGGAGAAATTTGGTGTTAGGGATAGAATCCAGGACCTTGCACATACTAACCAAGTTTTCTACCAGGATCATTCAACACTCTTAGCTGAAATAAATTTATATTTTTAATGCTAACTGTTTAAGAATTATTGTCCTCTATTAGAGAAAATTCTCTTTGACTTTTAAAAAGTGAGGCATTAAATGAAAGTTTCAGAACTCCAAATGATGACTGTCAGTAAAAAAAGATTTTCAAAGAATTATTTTTATTTCCCTCTCATGACAACATTAAAGAATAATCAGATATAAGACTTCTATTTCTAGTAACATAATACACTCCATGTCCCAAAATTTTACTCAATATAGGACAGCTAAAAATTCAAGAAAAAAATGCTAGGAAACATCACATTTTGCTAAGTGAAAACAGACATACACAAAAGATCACATTGCTGTGTGACTTTTTAAATGAAATATCCAAAATAGATAAATCCATAAAAACAAAAAGCAGAATAGTGTTTTCCAGGGCCCAAATGGAAAGGGAAATGGAAGACTAACTTCTCAGTAAGTAAGAATAGAATTTCTCTTGGAGATAATGAAATTGTTTAGGAGTAGATGACATGGTGGTTGTCAAACACTGGAAAATACAAAATGCCACCAAATTTGTAAAATTCAGAATGGTTACTGTTTATGTGATGTGGAAGTTATCTCAATAAAAATATAAAATAAATAACATCTTTTTAAGTTTAGAGCCAAATTAACAAAGTGATAGAATTCCCAAGGGATCCAAGAAAGGGAGTAGATGGACATACAGGAATTCATCTGAAACTACAGCTATCCTAGGGGCTCTGATGATTTTCCTAACAAGAGAATCTGATTTTAAGGGCAGCACTGGGGACAGGAAGCATAGCTATGGACCTATGTGGCATAAGGTATTGGAACTGAGACCTGTAATGGAAACCCAAAGCTGAAAGGAATAAGTTAAAGAAGTCCTGATGAGACACCAGCAAACTGCATTGAAGATATAAACAAAGGAACATGTCTTGACCTGGGATTTAGATTTGAATAAAGCAAACCAAATGAAACAGCTCTGTAACAGCCAGTTACAATGAATGATAGTAATGGGGAAAGGTAACAGGTAAAGTTTTACAGTGAAAGGGATAACTATTTATCTCATCAAACAATTAACTAAAATAAAAAATGATAAAAATGTAAGGGTTTGAAATCAAAAGAGATTATTGAATTTGAAGTAAAAATGGAAAGCAAATACGTAAAGATGATTTAAAAAGCAAAAGTTTGGTAGGTGGTATATAGCTCAGTGATAGGGCCCATGACTAACATGTAGTGGGCTCTAGGTTCAATCCCCAGCACTAGGGAAAATGAGTCAATAGATAATCACAATTTATCTGGGGTTTTTTTGTGGTGCTGGAGATTGAACCTAGGGCCTCATGCATGTTAAGCAAGCATCCTACCACTGAGATAAACCATCCCAGATTAAAGAGAAGGGTTTTAAGTACAGAAAAGAAAATAGGGACACTAATTCTTAGAAAAAAATAATTTTAAAACAAATTAAGCAGACTAAGAGCACACATAACCAATGCAGAAATGCTAAGCTATAAATAATTTTAAAATAAAGTAAATTTATACCTAATCGTAGTCCGAACAGAAAATAACAGCCATATAGCTAGCAGCACTGTGGATGAGAATGTCAAATCTAGAGTGAAAGACTCTGGCCACACCCATGGAGGCCTCAGCAGCAGAGTACAAATTCCAGAGGTGAAAGCCTATCCTTTGGCTATTTACCAGATTACCTGAAATCCAAATACCTCCTAGTCCAAACACAGACACACACACACACACACACACACACACAGAGTAATACACAGAACAGGTTTCCTTCATACCACATGGCTTACAAATGACAGAGCTGTTATTCACCTCTGGTCTTTAGAAGTTAATAACATAGATTTCTGTCATGCCCTCGAATTCTCCTCTCCAAGAAAACAAATGGTGAGAGAACTTATTTTCTTGACTTTGAAATCTCAGAAGTGTTGTGTACTGTTAGAAGAAAGAATGAATTAAGACAAATTCTAACCTTTTTTTGCTCAAACCAAAGAGACCAGAGCTGAGTAAGAGTGCTCAGACAGAGGCAGGGAGGACACAGGAGCCAAAGTGTGCAAGGAGAGGGCAGCAGTGCCTATGTGGGCACCCAACAGGGAGCAGGTGATGCCTTCCCTGTCCCCAGGATCATCAACTTTCCTAAAAATAGAAAGCCCCAGGACACTGCTGCGAAATTTCAGAAAGCTAAGATTACACTAGTTTGGAGATCATCACTGAGTCTAACATTATATCTTCATGCTTTTTTGGTGTTAATATGCCCTCTTACAAAACAATGACACTTGAGAAAAAAATTTGACAACCTTAAATCAAACAATTGATCATTATTATTATTTTTATAGAAATTGCATTAGAGTATGAAATGACAAAGTCAAGTGTCCTGCATTTAAGGGGAAAAGAGAAAAAACCCTTAATACAAGAGCCCCAGCAGCCACATTTGTGTGTGTGCATGACAGAGAAAGGTAGACACACATAAAAAATCAAAACAGAACAAAACAAAAAACAACAACAAAGAGAAATGGGAAAATCAGTGTAGAACTATGGAAGTTTCGGAAAGGCATTTAGAGAACACAGAGAAGGGTGACCAGAATTGAGGAGTTTGGAAAACACAAAAACTTGTCTCGGGTCTGCATAAGTAGGTGCTTACTTTAGCCTGGGTTGCTCTGAAAAGCAGAGCCCGGGACAACTCACCTGAAGTGTCAGCTGTACGCTTTGGTCATATAGAAAGATCCAAAAGCGGCTGTTAAACTCATAACAAACCAGAGTATACAGGGGAAACTTCAACTGGATGTGATATTCTTTCCACGAATCTTTAAAGACTGTGGCTTAACTCTGGGGGCAACTTAAGGCAGGCAAGTGTTCTTTCAGTATGCCATGTGCCCAGATGACACTATACCTGAAGTCTCAGGGTTTCTCACTTCCCAAGGTCTCTAGTCTCCTCTCAGTTTACACAGTGGTTGCAGTGACTGCATAATTACTTAAAAATTCAATCTCAAGTGTTACTGTAATGAGACTCCCATGATCCAGACTGGCTTAGGCCCAGCCTGGAACAAGTGAAAACAGTCACATTTGTACAGACTTACTGAAGTTACAGAGCATTTTCACATCACAGTTCTCATCTGACCCTCACATCAAACCTAGAAGAGTAGGTTCCAAGTGGTGAAAGTGACAGCTATATTCCGGTGGTAACTTGGTTTCCCACTCTTACGACATTAGAATTTTTGACAGTGTTCTCTCCTTTTGAGTATTCTACTTCTTGTTTACAGTGATTTGAAAACAGATCTGAAGTAAAAATTATTCTCTTCTGCCAAGTTAAAGCTAGACCATTGCACTATAACCAGCTCCTGTCACATTTGTCAGTGACTCCAGTAAGGTACTTAATTTTCATTGCATAACAGAATGACATCAATGTTGCCTATGTTGCAAAAGAAAGAAAATGTTGGCAAAATATGTATTGCCTCACACATTGGGGGGAAGTCTAAAGATCTAGGCTAATGAATAAACAGGATTTACAGGGATAGGTTACAGGGATGGCTAGGTTATCTTTAAGTGGCTAAAATCAATAAAGGCTTATTTCTTGCTCAAACCACATGTGTACCTTGGATTGACAGAAGACTCTGCTCAATGTAGCCATGCAGGGCCCTAAGCTGATAAAGCATTCACCATCTCAAACACTGTTAGAGGCCATGCCAGAGGAAAAAGCAAACTTTGGAAGCTTTTACCTAACAAATTGGATTCTCGGCCCTAAAGGAACATGCATGACTTCCAGACCAACTCATTGGTCATATATAGTCATGTGGCACCACTCAATCACAAGGAAGCCAGAGAGTGAAATTGTACTATGTAGCCAGAAAAAGGATTGGAAACAGTTGGAAAAACCTCACCCAGGACTACCACACTCATGCAGAAGGAAAGTTCCCTAGTTAGGGTGTCACCACTAGACACTGTTGATCATCATAAGCATCGCTAGAGTAAATCCTGAGTGAGCCCCATCACTTATTCTGTATTCAAAGTCCTGAATTCATTATGAATTCAAAATCTGTATTAATTGATTGAGTTAGGACCACATGAATGTACCCTAGCAGCTAGGACCTGTTTCCTTCTATGTCACTGTGTGAAATCCATGGCAGATTCTAAAACTGTAAGAAAAGGATTTAGGTACTAGGGAGTCTAAAAGGGGGGAAATGTCCACTATATGACTTTCAAGAGAAAGTAGTAAATAATTATATGTAAATAATCCTGTTGCAAGTGTCATTCCTATGTGTTTTCTACATAGTATGGAAATCAGTGTCACATAGGCCATTCACTGTATCTCCATTCACATGAGCTAAGCAACAAATGTTAAGTGAGATACTACCTGCTTCCAGACACTCTAAAGATACCAAGATGACCAAGGCATGGTCTCTATATTCTAATAAAGAAAGTAAATGTTAAACAAGTAATTTTAGTATAGCATGGTAAATCTTTATGTAGAGATTAATGCTAAGGGATGGCATTGGTACAATGTATAATTAATTTTATGAGGAAGGGGGTGGGACGCCTTAGCCGAGAATGACCATTCTGGACAGAAACTCCATTGGGGGAAGCTTCACAGCACTGCCTTAGGCAGAGATGGATAATGCAGCATATTAGGGACACATAAAACCTGATAGAGCTGAGGCTGAAGAGAGAGGCCAAAATCAAATCAGCAGAGCATTTTTCTAGCCTTGCTCAGCTGTGCCCTGTTGGCAGTTGGAGTGCTTACATTAGGAGTAGTTTGGTTGGTTTAGACTAGGAGAGAGATATATTGGCACGTAGATTGGTACATCCCTTGAGAGGGGGAGGAATTTCCAAAAGGCAACCAGGTAGAATGGGTGGAGAGCCCAAATTGCATGTTCAGGGTCACCTGACTGCCAGCAAGATAAGGGAGGGTCATTCACACTAGTGCAGGAAGACAAACTACAAGAAGCAGGCCTCAGCCTGCTAAACTGGAGTCAGCCATTGGGCAATGCCCATGGTTGGAAGATGTGAACTCACCACATTCTACCAGTTGATGGCAGGTCCAAGGGAAGCACAAAGCTAGATGCTGCAGCCTGCAGTTTGAGGTTTGCAGCAGTGACTTGAGGGAGTCAGTATTTGACAAATAGTTCAATTTAGGCAATCTCCAGAAAACTCAAAACAGAAGACCAAAAAGTGAGGGAACAAACTCTAGGTCAGTCTAAACAATTTACAGAGGCCATCCTATCAAGAATATTTGCTGGCTTGATTCGTCTTTTCTTTTCAGTGCTAGAGTTGGCAACCGGGACCTCATACTAGACAAGTGCCCCACCACTAAGCTATAGTTCCAGCCCAGAATTTATCTCTTAAAAGTCTAGGTATAATAAAGTCTATGAAAAATGAGTGAATGATCTAGATTTATTGAGAAGTGTAGCCAGCTGTTCATTATTGTTGAAAGTTCTAAAAGGTTCCCTGTCACAGACCTAGATGGCCTAATTCCAGTCTTTTTTTTTTTGCTCCGCAAGTCATTTTAATTTTGATTTGTTTTGTTTTGTTTTGTTTTAATTTGAAAGAGATAAAACAAAAGGGGGCAGTACAGAGAAGATCAGAACAGGACAACATAGGCAACACAGTACTTTACATTAAGTCAACTGGACATCAACAGTAGCTAACACCATATCTCTTACTCTGCTATAGTTGAGCATAGTTTCAAATACAATAATATCAAACATAACACAATACTATAAAGCCATGCATAGAGTGAAAGAATT
>PVJX010039657.1:0-15621 GCA_004027295.1 Dolichotis patagonum
CTTCTATTCTCTTTGGTTATAGACTAAAAATACCTAGAATCTTCTGTGAAAGAAAAAATAAATCATGGGATGTGGAAATAAAATTTTCTTTCCTTTGAAATAAAATTATTTTATTATTTTGAAAAAAAAAGAAAAAAACTCACATTGACTCTCAGCTGCCCAAGTGCTGCAATTACAGGCAAGGACTACCATTCATGGGTTTGAGTATGGTGTTTGTGTACATAAATTCTAATGATTTTTGAGTATTGACTTTGTATCCAGCTACACAGTTGTATTTGGTTATGAAATCTAGAAGTCTTTTAGTGACATTTTTCTGATCTGTGTAGAGTGCCATGCCATCTGCATATAATGATTAACTTCTTTGCAATCCTTATTCCTTTTATTTCTTTATCTTGTCTAATTGCTCTGGATAATTTTTGCACAGTCCTATTGAACAAGAATGGTGAGAATGGACATTCTTGTGTTGTTAATTAGCTTAGGGTGAAAGTTTTCAGTTTTTACCCATTAAGTATGATGTTGGCTGTTTGTTTCTCATAGATGACTTTCATCAGATTGAAATAATGTTCACCTTTTTCATTGTTCCATGGGATTCTTATTATGAATGTGCAATGGATTTATTAAATGCTTTTTCTGCATCTATTGAGATGATCATTTGGATTTTCTTGTTGCCTGTGTTAACACGGTGCATTGCGTTTATTGATTTGTGTATGTTGAACCATCCCTGCATCCCTGTGATGAACCCTACTTGGTCATGTGTGTATCTTTCTATATTCATTAGGGAGATTGGTATACAGTTCTTTTTTGTTTGTTTGTTTGCTTTGGTATCAAGATAATACTTGCTTCCAGGAATGAATTTGGGTGTATTGCTTCCCTTTCAATTTCATTAAAAAGCGAGAAAAGTATTGGCATTGGATCTCTAGATTTTTTGTAGAATCTAGCAATGAATCCCTAAGAATCTGGGCTTTTCTTTGTTGGTAAGTTTTTAACTACAACTGCAAACTCATTGATAAGTGACTTATTTAGAATGCTTATATGTTCATATTGTTTGGCAATAATCATGTGATAATTTCAGTTCCTTTACCTTTACTTAAACTTATTTTATGAACTAGTGCATGGTCTATTTTAGAGAAAATTTTATATGCAACTGAGAAGAATGTGTATTCTGATGTTGTGGAGTCATCTGTGTAGAAATTTGAAATCCATCTGTTTAAAAGTTTGATTTAGTTCTGACATTTCATTATTGATTTTTTTTGTATAGTTGACCCATCTATTTGTGAAAATGGATTATTTAGGTGTCATATTATAATTTTGTTAGTGCTTATTTGATTTTTTGTGTTTGTTAATATTTGTCTCATACAGTAGGGTGTGCTGAAATCTTCTGCATATATATTTATCATTGTTATCACTTCCTTTTGACTTGTTTTCTTTACCAGGATGTAGTGCAATTTTCTGTCTCTTTTAATTAGTCTTGGTGTAAATGAAACTGCCTGCAAATAGAGTAGCTATCCCTGCATTTTTCTGGGTCCATGTCATATGGAGTACTCCTTTTTCTCCTTTGAATTTTGGTCTATGAATTTCTTTTTCATTTGAATATGTTTATTTTATGCAGTATATTGTTACATTTTACTTCTTTTAAAAATAAATTTATTTGCACATTTTAGATATACATAATTGTCATGTTTATCATAGGAAATTTGTACCTATACATAATATATTTCTATTCCTCCTTTTTCTTCCCAATTCCCTCTTCTCACTTCAACAACTCTTTGCCTGCCTATTTGCAAGGTTTTTTTTTTCCATTTTGCACCTTATGTTACTTTCTCTTTTCTGTTTCTTCTTTTCTGCTTTACTTCCTCCTTCCTTTTGAAAAATTTCTTGCCATTTCACAATATCTATTGTGTATTTTGGTCCTTATTTACTCTTTCAGTTTCTTACACCACAGAAAACATCACATATGATGTTTATACATGTGAGTCTGATTTATTTCAGTTAAGACTATGTTATCAGGTTGTGTTCATTTATCCAGAAATGTCTCAGGTTTGTCCTTTTTCATAGATGCATAATGGTCCATTGCATAAAAAAACCCATATCTTTCTTATCTATTCTTTTGATCATGGCCACTTAGGTTATTTCCAAGATTTGACTATTACAAACTGTGCTGGTATAAACATTGGCATTCATATATTGCTGCGGTATAACGTATCCTCTGGGAAGATACTGAGAGGAAGAATAGCTGGGTGGAATGGGAACTCTACTCCTAAATTTTTGAGGAATATCCATACTGATTTCCACAGTGGTTACACCAGTCCATACTCCACAACAGTAGAGAAGAGTCCCTTCTTCCGCACAGAGCTTCCAGCATTTGATATTAGTTGATTTTTGATGATAGGCATTCTTTATGGAATGAGAAGGACTCTCAGCATTGTTTTAACTGGCATCTCTGTAGTAATCAGTAATGCTAAACATTTGTTCATACATTTATTTTACATTTGCATCTCTTCACCTGAGAAGTCTATATTCATCTCAGATGTCAATTTTTGGAAAGGATCTTTAAATTGGGGGGGGATTCTAATATTTTTCAGTTCTTTACATTTTGTATTTATTGTCCTTTGAATGAAAAATGTCTAAAACAATCAGGAAGTTATAAAAATTCTGCATAACCCAATATCACTCAATGAAACTGAAAATATAATTAAAACTTACCAACAAAGAAAAGTGTAGGCACTGATGGATTCACTGTTGAACTGTACAAGAAATTTAGAGAAGATCTAATGCCACTAAAGCTGAAACACTCCCATGAAATTTAAATGGAAGCAATACATCTAAAATCATTCCTGGAAGCAAGGATTACCCTAATAGCTGTATCAGAGCAGGTCTCGCAAAAATGAGCTTTAGAGGCCAGTCTCACTAATGAACATAGATGCAAAACTTCTCAGTCAGGTACAGGCAAACAGAATGCAGAAAATCACCAAGAAGGTAATACACCATGACAAATTAGGAATCATCCCAGGAATGCAGGGATGTTTCATCATATACAAATAAAGAAATATAATACATCATATTACCCAAGCAGAGACAAAAATCAGAGTATCGTCTCAATAGATACAGAAGAAGCATTTGACAAAGCCCAACAGCCATTGATAATAGTCCTACAGAACATTAGAATGAGTTGTTTTTCTTTCTATTTGATAAAAGCCATCTATAGTAAACAAACACCCAACATCATACTCTATTGTCAAAAACAAAGTTTACTCTCTAAAATAAAGAACAAAGGTAAGGATATTTTCTAAAACCACTCATATTTGATACAATTCTGGAAATATTAGAGAATTTGGACAAAGAATAAAATAAAAGGAATAAAGATAGGAAAAGAAGAAGCAATATTTACCATTATTTGCAGATTAAATTATATCATACAAAGAAGATCCACAAAAGACTTATATTGATTAACTGAATTCAGTAGTTCAGTGGATACAAAATCCACATTCAAAAATCAATACCATTCCTGCACACAAACAACAAACTATCACACAGGAAATAATAAAATTAATCAATAAGAAGGATCTCATCTTATGAAAAATCTCTTGCACAGCAGAAGAAATCAAGAGAGGGAAAAGACAGCCCACATAGTGGGCAAAAATTTTAGCCATCTGTCATTTAGCATAGGTTCATACTTCTTGGCCCATTATGCCAATCTGTTTCTTTTGATTGGTGCATATATATTTGTGATTTTTATCTCTTCTTGGATTGTTCCCTTTAAAAGGATATAGTAACCTTTATTTTCTCTTTTTTCTCTCTTGGCTTGAAAACCACTTTTTCTGCAAACAGAATAGCTAGAACCATGAAATTTCTGTTTAAAAATTTTTGGTGGGTACTGGGAATCAAACTAAGGACCTCAGGCTTGCCAGGATGTTGCTATACTACCAAATTATATCACTGGCCCCTTTTGTGGGTTTCTGTCATGTGGAATATTGCTTTCTATGCTTTGGCTTTCAGGCTATGAATTTCTCTTTGTGTTAAACATATTTATACTATATGGAGTATTGTTTGATCTTGGTTCTTGTTACATTCTGCCAGTCTGCTTCTTTTGATTGATGAATTGAGACCATTAACATTGATGGTTATAATTGATGTGTTTTGATTTGTCCTTTTCATGTTTTCCCATTATTGGTTCCCTTTTTTCCCCTTATGTTTAATTCCCTGCCTGGTGGACTTATTCTCTTAGCATTGATGGAGTTGAAGTCCTCATTATCTTTTTCTAGAATGTTTCTTGTAATGTTTTTGAGTGCTGGTTTGGCAGTCATGAATATCCTTATGTGTCCTTTGTCATGGGAGAATTTTATGTTTCTATCAACTTTAAAAGATAGTTTTGTGTGATATATCAATGTCAGTTGGAGGTTTTTTTCTTTTGGGATTGAAATACATCCCTCAAAGCTCTCTTTTACTTAAAGTTTTGTATTGAGGAATCTGTTGTGTGTTTGATGGGCTTTCCTTTATAGGTGATTTATTTCTATTCTCTAACAGCTTTTAATGTTCTGTTTTTGTGTTGAATTTCTGGAATCATAACTATATGTCTTGGTATAGATTTTTTATCATGACTCATTTGAGTTCTTTATGTTTTACTCATATATGTCAAATTCTATTTCTTTGCTTGGGAAATATTTTGCCATTAGATTCATGAACAGTTAGTTTTCATTTTTTAAAATTTATTTTAAGTAAGGAAAAATAAGATACAAACAAAGGTAGAGTAATACACAAATCAAAAAAATTAACACTAAGAAATCGCTAGTTGATACATTACATATAGTCATCTTTGGTGTGAACAGTTTTTTGAAAAATGTCATTTTCAATGCATTTTTTTCATTGATTATGATCTATATTGTTATTCTTCTTTGCATCACTTAATACCTGCTGGTTTGGTTTTTCTTGGTTCCTTGCTAGCTTGAAGAAAACTCTTTTCAAGATTGTTAACCACAATCCTGTCTTCTGTATCTGATATTCTGTTCTCACATTGTTTTATGCTGCTGCATATACATTCAATGGAGTTTTTAATATTCTAGATATCTGTTTGAATCTGTTGGGTTTCATTTCTTTCCTATGTTGGGTGTTCATGATTTCCATAATTTTCCTAAGCCCTTTAGTTATCTGAGAAATTATTTCTGATTTGATTTTTGTACAGCTTCATTCACCAACTTTGGTGTTTCTGCTGTTACTGCTTCAGAGGGTCCTGGTGGCTGACTTTATAATTTTTCTGTCTCATTGTCCTTTGTGTTTGCATTTGAAGAGCTGGATGTCTAGGTTTTCATTTTGCTTCCTCATCTTCTCACTTTCTTTGTTTCTTTCTTTCATTCTTTCTCTGCTGTTCACCACTCCACCATCTTGTCAAGAGTTCTCCATACTATTTATTAAAGAGTCTATGCCTATTTATTAAAGAGTCTATTTTTCTTCCAATGTATATTTTGGCACCATTGTCAAAGATCAAATAGCTGAATATCCCTGGGGTTGTTTGTACTTTTTCTGTTCTGTTCCTTTAATCCACATGTCTGCAATAGAAATGAAGATTGTAAAGAAGTAGATGAGTTGACTGTATCAGTAGGTGATGATTGTTCATTTAGAAAATACCAGGGCATCTCCAAAAGAAGTACTAGAACCAATGACAAATTATGGCACATTGTTGCATGTATTTTTTATCATTTGTATTCTTATAGTCTGCTGATAGATTTAGAATATCAATTTTTAAAATTACATTGAAGTAAAACAAAAAAATAACAAAAAATAAATATAACATATATGTGCAAGAAATCTACACACAAAGAAGGTGTCATGCTGAAATTAGATAAATTGAGAGGTAGATGTACTATGTCTTAAATCTAAAGACACAATATAATGAGATGGCAATTCTTTCAAAATTCAATCCGGAATTTAATTACAGCAAAGTTTTAGTGAAAATGATAATCTGTAAGATTTTTATGGGAAATCAAGGTCCATAGAGTAACAAAATTGATATTTTACATGAAAAAAAATGTGAAATTATTTCTCTCATGTGGTAAGTATTATTATTCTCCAGGTAGATTGTTAACTTTACCATACTTCTACTGTGTATTCTTATCATTTCTAGAGGATATAAAGTTGTTCCATTAGTGGACATTTACTGTTGGTCCATAGTCGGTCAATATTTGGTTTGTCTTAGTGATCATACCATAATTTTAAAATTTTATTTGTACATGTTTAGCATGTAGTGTGCAATCATCTTGTAGAATGGCTACATGTACATTTTACAATGTCTTTATATTATTTTAATTACTTTCACCTTATCATCCCTTCCCTCCTTCTCCAGTGCCCACATACCATTTTTCATTCCTGTTATATTATTTGTTTTAGCTCATTTATGACCTATAATGTTTGCATTAATTTGAGTTTTTAGGTTGCTGCATGTGAATCATATCTATTCTCATGTCCCCTTTCTTTCCTCCTCATTCCTCACACTTGCTTCCTTGAATTACTTCTTATTGGAAGAGATTCATATATTTGTAACTTTCTATCATTTGTCATTGTCTTTGCATGTTGACTCACTTGGATGAGATGTACCATATAGTTCTAAGCTTGTGTGTCATTTTATTTCAATCAACATTGTAATTTTTTCAGGTGAATCCATTTCTATATAAGTGTCTCAAATGTGTCATTCTTTTTGGCCAAGTAATATTCCATTATATGTATATACCACATTTCTTTTATCCAATCATACATTCTGGGCTTCTATGATTTAGCTATTACAATATATAGCTAGATAGATATAGAGATATAGATAGATTAATTTAGTATATGTTGAGAAATAATGGTTCAGTTTCACCCTTCTACAAACAGATAACAAGTTTTCCGAGAATCAACCACTGAATAGACTAACTTTTCTCCAACAAAGGTTTTTGACCCCCTTGTCAAGGCTCAAATATTTGAATGTGATTGGGAACTTTCTGTATCCTCAAGCCTGTTCCATTGATCCTCATATCTGTTTATGTTCCAGTTTCATATTACTTTTGTCGCTTTTGTTTTGTAGAATAGCTTGAATCCATGTATTATTATGTCTCCTGTTTTGCTTTTATTGCCCAAAATTGTTTTGCTTTTCTGACTCTCTTCGGTCTCTATAAGAATTTTAGGATTTCAGGATTGTTTTCTGTAGGTCTTAAAATATACTGTTACTATTTTAATTGGGAGTGCTTTGAATCTGCATAATGATTTGGGAAGTGTAGCCATTTGTATAATACTTGTTCTGCCTATCCAGAAGAAGGGGACTGTCTATTCTAAAATCATACTCAGTGGGAGGAACAACAAGAGTTCCTAACCCAAGACTTGTACTGGATCAGACTCTTCAAGAATCCTTCAGACTCTATGGAAATAAGCCCAGAGTATTTGTTAGCTTTTGTATTACAGTGGAAGGTGCAGAGTAGTTATTAGTGTGTGAGCACTCAGACTTTCTGGCAAGGAACCTTGTGAAATCACATACACTGTGTCACTGGAACATTTAATTTCTGTTCCTAATGGATATCTTATAAGATTTAGTTCTTGTTTCTTTAATTAGTAGTGTGAAGTTATGTGTTTTTATGACTCTTTGTGTTCAGTACATTTTTACTTTTGTGTAATTTCTTCTCCCATTGGCTCTAGTTTGATAGGTATCTGGATTCTCTCCCCCATTGCAACTCCCTTTCTAGCTCCTTCACCTCGAATGCCCACTGTTACCATATTTCTTTATTGTTTTTGTAAATTCATAAACTCTCACTACCAAGATTTTAATTTCCCATACTTAGCTCCCCTGCAATCACACTGTAATTATAGATTTTCTTTTTATGGAGAGCAATGGTAATTTCTTGGTCGTTTGGTTTTTTTCAATATTCAGTTTATGCTTGGAGCTATAGTTGATGATGATTTTATTACTAAAAGCAAGATGACATAGCTGTTATTATTAATTGATTGTCCTTGTTGATAATAACTGCTTTTTCTTGGGAACATTAGCAATGATGTAACCAATTAAAGGATAAAGTTTACTGGACCAAATATACTGCAACCAACCACCTCCAGTAAAGAGATGAATTTTGTGTCTGGGACAAGGCAAAGTCAGTTAGCTACATCCAGAGAACATCATGGAAAAATAGACATTAAGGAAAGTGGTCTCTGTACTATAAACAAACTTTTCAATAGAAATTGCTCACCAACATCAATAGTCACACCACAATCACACACACACACACACACACACACACACACAAACACAACCAAACAAAAACTAGAAAGATTTGAAAACAAATCAACAAAATGCCCACAACACCTGCTAGCTGTTGCAAAACTTATCCATGTAGCATTCAAGAAGAGGAAGTAGACAAACAAAAACATACCTAATTTATTCAATGTGACATCAGGAGGAATAACTAAACAGATCAATAAAACATTGGTATGCTAACAGAAAATAGAAGTAATATGATATTTGGCCAAAAAAAACAAATCATATGTGAGTCTAATTAAAGCAGTAACAAAATAATTGACACAACACATGCATTACTTGTATGAAAAAGAATTAAAGGGTCCATAAAAGTGCTCAAAATAAAAATTCAGATTAAAACTTCTATTAAACGTGTGGGCAATAATGTGTTCTCAAAGTAATTTGAGAACTGAGGCTCAGAACTAGAAAATGGGCCTGCTTTCAGTGAATTTTTAATAATAAAAGTCCTTTTAAAACAATGAGAGAATGTGAAAAATAGATCCAATAACTTGTAGATGATGCAAGAAGACTAAGATTCATTTTCACCAGTGAAAATTGGAAGATAGCATAAATTGTGTAAAACAATGATATACTGGAATAACAGCAGAACGCTTACAAATAAGGTAAAAGAATTTAACATGAAGAAAACTAAGGAATGTAGAATCTCAAATAGACCCAATCAGAAGAGAACCCCTTCACATCACATCAGTGGCAAAATCTCAGATGTCCAGTTTAAAACATAATCTTAAAATTTGTTAGACAAAAGCAACGCATCACTTATAAAGGAAAACCCATTATAAATACAGCAGGCTGCTCAACACAAACCTTAAAAGCCAAAAGAGTATCAATTGAGGCCTTTCCAGCCCTTAAAGAGAGCACTTTCCAGACTATCATGTCCTGCCAAACTATCTTTTAAAATTGTTAGAGCTGAATATGGTGGCACATGCCTGTAATCCCAGTTCTTAGGAGGCTGACATCTTTCAATAATTTTTTAAATTTTATTTTAATGAGGATAGAATTAAACATAACAAAACAGAACAAAATATATCAGAAGAAAACAATGTAAGAGATACAGATTTCAAAGCAAGACAACAGGAGATCTTCACTGTCTATCATAATGTCTCCCGTTTTCTTCTAAATAGTTGTCCATATCTTCACAGTGAATTCATACAAAACAAAATAGTATTAGACTGATCTGAACAGGATGATGAAGGATTTTATGTCTTCAAAAACCAGACAATAAGGAAGTCAACAATGGCTGCCATAACAATAATTTCTTGCAAGTTTGAGGCCACCCTAGGCTACATAGTGAGTTCAAGGCCAGTCTGAACTACATATTGAAATCCAGTTTCAAAAACAAACAAACTATATATATATATATATATATATATATATATATATTTCATATATATATGAATAAATAAATGTCTGGTGGAGCAATAAAATCCTTTCTTGATAAGGAACACCTAAAGAAATTCAGCACTAGAAAATATTTTCAAGGATAGCCTAGATGGATGATGAAAACAACGATGAAAAAATATCTGATAGTATGAAAACACCAGGTGGGGAAAACAGTTAAGTAGAGGGTATGGAATCAGCAACACAACAATAAAGAAGTGATAAAAATAAGTCAATATTTTTCAGTAGTAACTCATTGTGAATGGAATCAATTCCTCAATAAAATTAACAGATTGTTAGAATGGGTCAAGACACAAAATCTGACACTATTACATATATTAGAAACTCACCACAAAAATACTTTCATAAACTCACACAATAAATATTGAAGAATGGAAAACAATATTCAATACAAGCAGAGATTGAAACAAAGCCAGTGCCACTATACTATATAAAAGTGCACTTCAAGCCCAAACTGATGAAAAGAGGCAAAGTAGGTCACTATATATTGGGTAAAGTTGTAATCCAACTGGAACAGATAACAATTTTTAATACGTGTATTGATCAGTGTTGTGCCTAACTTCATAAAAATGATGGTACTATAAATAAAATGTCAGATAAATATAAGCACATTTAGAGTAAGAGATCTTAATATACCACTATCACACATATATAGCTCAATTAAACAAAATTTCACTGAAGAAATAAGAAAACTTTCAAATGACTGACTATATTTCTACATAATGTTCCATCCAACAACCACAGAATACATGTGTTTTTCATCTATATATGGAACTTTCTGCAAAATAATCCACATGTTATCCAATAGAGAAAACATATGTACATGTAAAAGAAATGAAAATATATCATGCGCATTATCAGCCCATAGTACAATGAAGTTAGAAATCAATGAGAAAATAAAAACACAGAAGTCATGCAAATGCTTAGAAACTAAACATTAACTTTTAAACTAAATAATGGGTTTCAGAAGAAATCAAGAGCAAACTAAGACATTTTCTAAGACTAAATGATAATGAAGGTACAATTCACCAGAATTTATGGGACACCATAGAAGCAGCCTTCAGAAGAAAATTACAGCTGTGAGTTACCAGATTGCAACAACACAGCGATCCCTGGTAAGTAAACTAACACTGCCCTTAAGCTTCTAGAAAAAGAAAAACAATCGAAATCAAAATCTAGTATAAGAGTAAGAAAGTACTGCTGTAGTCAGAGTTTGTAAGGCAAACTATTTAATATAGGACACATAATTTATAGGATTATTTTATAGTAGTCACTAAGACAGTGAGACATAGAAGAGTGCAGGAAATCTGAACACACACTACAGACCCAAAAAATCCATCTGAGGGACCTGGTAAGCAGCTGTAGCCTGGCAAGCTGCGGCAGCCCAAGGGCGAGAACTAGCAGCGGTTCCTGACAGTGCCATGTTGGAACTTAGGGTGCTGGGAAACCAAGAAGCTTGCTCACCGCCCTGGTAAGCGGCTGTGAGCCTACTGGCAAAAATCAAACATCCCTCTCCCCGTTAGCAAGTGGGAGCCAGAGATCTGAGCATCTCTTGGAAGGTTGACCATATGTAATATAGCACATAAGGGAGATTTCCTCCTACCATCTCTTTGAAGGCAAATATCTTTATCACTGTTTTGCTTTGTTCTGATTAATGATACTGCTCTATTCAATATACTGTTTTGATAAGTTCTGTAATGTTCTGTATTTCCTTTGATTTTACTATACATGATTGAAAGAACAACTATTGTGAAGATAAGGTGATATACTATGGTACCTATTACTGTTATCTGTGTAACATGCTGTGAAGTGCTGTACCAATTTCTCTACACTTATTCAACTGGCTTTGTTCCATTTTGTTATGTTGTATTTTACTACCTTCAAAATAATAATAAAAAAATTTTTAAAAGAACCCAGCTGAGGGCCTTGATCCCAAGGCAATATCCTATGTAATTCCAATTAAAGACCCAGAGTCCATGACAGTGCCCACTATGAGTCCTACTGGAGGCCTAGACTCCACAACAATGTCACATACAAGTCTGTTTCATGGATCTGGGCTAGCAAGGTCCAAAGGTCAGCGGTGGAAGCTAGAAAGTCTGTACCAGTGGGATGAAGATCTATGTCAGCAGGCTGAGGGATGTGCACTGGAGCCAGGGAGTAACACTCAAGGTAAGGACCAGAGCACCCCAGAAAAGAACCACAGCCATCTCCAGCACTAGTGAGGTCCTGAGCTCCTCTGATGGTGAGAACATTGGAGTTCATATCAGGAAAACTACCCTGACAAGTTTCTCCAGGAGAATTGACAGCACCAATTCTCTTCTCCTCCAGGATCTCTTTCTTATGTTGTTGGCAACAATTCTCAGGTAGGCGTTCTACACTCAGCACCACACTAATTCAGCTCAGCTGAGTGTTACAAGCTGACTAGTTGTCAATTTACCACAAGTATGAGGATTAGAACACAATTCAATTAAATTGAGATGAAACAATACAAATATATAGTGAAACAGTTAGTTCTTTGAAAGCATAAACAAACAAAATAGAGAAATGCCCATCAATGGACCCATCAAAAGGGAAATAACCATGGATATTGATGAAATAAAAAAATATATATATATATATTAACAACTACTTGGCAACTGTGTACAAAAATAAATTGGAGAATTCAGAAGAAGTGGAGATATTTATAATTTACTATAATTGAAAAACAAAAATATAACATTTTTATAATCTAATAACAGGCAACAAAGCTGAAGCAATAATTTAAAAAAACCCTCCTAAGCAAGAAATGATCAAATCTGAATGATTTGACTGCTGAATTCTACAAAACCCTTACAGAAGTTTTAATACAATTATTGATCACCTTTCAGGTAAAATTTATAACAATTAGTACTAACAAAGTTATTCCTATAAACTACTATTCCCTGGATTCCAAAAGCAGACAAAGATCCTGTCTTAGTTATTTTTCTCTCATTGCTGGGACCAAATACCTAACACCCGCAGTGAAGAAAGGAAGGGTTTATTTAGCTCCCAGTTTGTGGAAACTTCAGCCCATAATTAGCTGGTTCCAAGGCAGAGTGCCACATAAAAGTGAGCAACAGTTCATGCAGGTGGAAAACAGCACAAGCAAGAAGATTGTATGTAGGCCACATTCACTTGGGTGGCACTCACACTCATAATCCCAGCATTGGACTTTGAGTCATTCAAAAAATCTAGAACCCCAACTCCATGCCTTCATGAGGCTTTGAGGGAAAAACCAGACCCAAACCACAAATGATCCAAACAAATGAACAACAACTGTAGGCTGAACTCTATAACGAGTATGGATGCAAATATCCTCACATATATACTGGAAACAATACATCAAATCATCAAAATGATCCATCATCCATCATGACCAAATAGGCTTCATTCCAGTGATGCAAAGATGTTTGAACACATGTTCCTCAAAAACTGTAATACATCATAAAAATAGAAGAAGGGTTGAAAAACACATAATCATGTCAATGGATTCAGAAAAAGCTGACAAAATCCAACATCCTTTCATAATAAAATCTGGAAATAAATAAAAAAGTAAAGGCCTTATCTTAATATGAAAAAAGTCATTTATGATAAACTGAATGCCAGCATCATATTAAATGGGAAAAAAATGAAAAAAATTTTTCTTTAGGAGTACTATCAAAACTATGTACAATTTTGGTCAACACACTGAAATATTAGTGGAAGCAATTAGACAAGATAAAAATTCACATGAATATTTATATGAAGCGACATAAATTATTATTTAATGCAGTCTCCACAATTATGTACATAGAAGAGTGAAAATAATTCACAAAAACTCTCTTAAAATTAATATCCAAACTCAATAATGTACCAGGATAAAAAAGAAACATACAAAGAACAGTAATGTCCTTGTATTCTAATAGCACCATTTGAGAAAGTAAAAAGTACTATTCACAATAGTACCAAGAAAATTTACATACTTAGGAATTAGCTGAGAAAGTTAAAGACCTTCATAAGAAAACTACAGTACAGTGAGAAAGGAGAGCAAAGAGAACATCAGAAATTGGAGCAACATCCCATATTCTAGGATAAGAAAATCCAAACTTGTCAAAATGATCATACTTTCATAATTTATATACACAAACTCAATCAAAATACCAACAATATTCTTCAGCAAATTGGAGAAAACAATCCTAGAATTGGAATGGAAGCAGAAGAGTCCTAGAATGAGAAAATTCATTGGGTTAACAAGAGTAAATCTGTAAGCATCAAAGTCTTACACTCCAAGTTATACTATGAAGCTGCACAGACAAAAAAAGCATGGCAAAAAAATAGATATTAAAATCAATGGAGTAAATAAAGACTTCATGTAAAACCAAAAGCACATTCAGCTGTTTGATCATTGGTAAATGTGCCAAAATACATGTTGCCAAAGTTATTTAATAAATTTTGTTGGGAAGACTTGTAATCCACAAGAAGAAAGTTGAATCTAGACCCAAATGTCTCACCACTCATTAAACCAAAATCAAACTGGTTCAAACAGGTAAATGTTAAAAGAGAATCAGTCAATCTTGAATAGGATGACACAGATAAATCTCTAACTCTAGACAAGAACTTTCTGAATAAACTTTCTAGTTGTAGAAAAAACAGAACTGCAAATTGACAGATTAATTCATATCAATTTAATAAACTTCACAGCAAAAGAAACAACTATCATAGTGTAAAGAAAACCTAGAAAGTGTGAAAATACTTTTCCAGTTATTCTACAGATAGAAAACTAGTATACCCAGTATATAAAGAGGTAAAAATAAATTTACCAAAATAAAAGACCTAACAAAAAATTGGATAGCTGGGCCAGGGATTTATCTCAGTGGCATAAGCGCCTGCCTGGCAAACACAAGGTCATCAGTTCAATCCCCAGTACCAAAAAAAAATGGATATCTCCAATCAATATACATTTCACAGAAGCAGAAATGCAATAAAAGATGAGGAAATATTCACTATCACTAACCATTAGAGAAACACACATCGAACAACTGTGACATTCTATCTTTCCCCAAAGAGGATGGTCATCTTATAGAAATCAAACTGTAACAATTGGTGGAAAGAAGGGGGATAAAGGAATAATTTTATGCTATTTTTGGTATGTAAATGAATACAAGCACTCCTGAAATCAGTGTAACATTTCCTAAAATATATGAAATGAGAAATCTCATTTGACACAACTATTACCCTTCTAGATAACTTTACAAAAGACTTAGACCTTATATTACAGTGATACTATCAGGAGCTGATCAGGTTTCTGATCTAAAATGAGTGCACAGAAAAGACTAAATAAAAGTGATAATGTAATATTTGAGAGTCCAAGAAGGTCAGAAATCTCTTGAAGTTTAGCCACATATTTCCCTGGACTGTCCATATTTTTTGGATCTTTAACAATTCAAAGGGGTGAGAAAGCAGCATCTCAGGCTGTTTCTTTGGGACCCAAAAATCCCGGACCATAGAGTGGCCTGAGCTGTTTGGATCAAAAGTCTGCGCAGACCTGCATCTTGGCGCGACTCTTTGGGACTGGGAACTGCCTGGAGATCGGCATCTGGGCCAGGTCTGTTTGGCCCCATAGCCCCGCCCTTCACGCCCAGGAAGTCTCCCAGAAAGCAGCATCTCAGGCTGTCTCTTTGGAACCCAAAAATCCCGGACCATAGAGTGGCCCGGGCTGTTTGGCTTGGGAATATTGTGGAGACTGGCATCTTGGCCAGATCTGTTTGGGATTGGGGACTTTTCAGAAACCAACATTCTGGCCTGACTCTTTGGGACCTGTAGGCCCTTCACTCCCAGGGAACCTCCTGGAGACCTGCCTGGGACAAGGCACGGAGGCCTGGCCTGCCTGAGATTCCACAGGCTCAGGGGTGGCCACACCCAGCATTCTCCTTACAACTTAGGGAGCCAGGAGC